>JARHVA010000153.1:0-40000 GCA_037957365.1 Torreya grandis
AAGAATTTACAAAATGTGGCTGAGCTTTTTAAGGATTTAATTATTTAATCAATTATGTGTCGGTGTGGAAAATAGATCATATTACGTGTTTTTTTAATATTAAGGGTAGAAGAGAGTGGGTGTTGAAATCTCCTTTGCATTGCTCCACAAAACCCTAATAGATGACATAAGTGTGATCTCGTAGTTGCACTTTCACTCTATCTATCGTGTTATGATTGAATAGGTGCATGAATTTGGTTAAATGGAAACCCTGAAACCTTGACATCAAGTTGAAGGAATCCCAAGTCCCTCATATCAATGGGTGCGTAAATTTTATTTATTCTAAATAAATAAATGCCATGGTATGGTTTTATAACCTATAATTAAGGGTAATTTTTGTGCGTAATTTGGTAAGTTAGTTACATGCAAAATATAGATGAAAAGATAATTATAATTTATATTTTTTAGGGATAGACTTGATGCAAATGGAAATTGAGTTGTTGTAAATGACATATAAGCAATAATAGACATCATGCCCACATAAATGAAAGTGGTCATTATAACATGACAACCAAAACATGATAATTTTACCATGGAATTTATTCATCAATCATGAAAATATTCCAAACTATGGGGATTGACAATGCTGACTTTATAAAAAGATTTACATAAAAGCTTGTTTTGTTGAAAATAAATCTCAATATTGAGTAGGGATAATGAGAAACTACATTAAAGAAATCTCCCTTAATGACTTTGTTATTGTCTCTAGCATCTTAGAGATATAATCAAGAATAATTCTTTGTGTTTAGCATTTCAGCATCCCCAAAGCTACTTTTTACTGATCCATTGGAACCATATACACTAAAAGAGAAATTCCATAAATAATGAGTGTGTACATTATACAAATAAATCAATAATGCATCATAGTAAACATTTTACCTTAAAAAAACTAAGGGGTTCAAAACTGCTTATTAAACCCACTTTTTCATCATCTAGAAGGAAGGGTTTTGTGGGTTCCTTTTGAAAAGTCCTCTTCCCCTTTCCACTCCATGGAATTTACCCATCTCTAGTTATTTTAATGCAAGCATTTAAAGTATTAGCATTCAATACTAAAACTTAACTAGACAAGCTTACAAGTTGCAATTGCATATAACAGTGAAAAACCAATAACATGTTCGTTCAACTAGAAATATAATACCATGTATGCACCAACAAATAACATAAACCAGACATCATGTTATTTAGAGTATTCATTACAAATCTAGTTTCAAATACAATAATATTTCCCTACATAAACTAGCAGCTTGATTCCATCCTCTACGAGCATAGGAATGCCTACTTCTAGATTCCATCCTCCTGTATGAGCGTAGGAATGCCTACTTCTATATTCCATCCTCTACGAGAGCTATAAGATACAAATTTCCTATTACCAACACCCAAAGAATCCCTAACAAATTCTTGGTTAAAATAGTTCTCCATATTTGAGAAATCATAGCAAAAATCTCCATTAAGTATTGTAAAACATAAACCAAGAAACAACCACAAACACATTTTCAAATAACAAAGGGTCACTAAGAGAAACTTTAAATAAAAAATACACATTAATTTTAATAAAAATAAAAATTAATTAGAATTAAGAGAACTCAGTAAATATATCAATTTACACCTTTAAAATTGAATTGCAACATAGTATGAAAATCAAAACAAAGTTTCAGCCATGGAAAACTACATACCCAACACCTTGAGACTGCCTTGAAATTGTCATTCATTATTAGCCACACATCTCAAATGTGAAACAATTCTAAGTATTAAGATTTAGCATGAAAATTTGAACCCCAACTAATTTTAGAAACTTACATCAATCAAAGCTCTAGCTCATCAAGGTTAAGTGATGTTAAGTGGTGTTAAGACAGATGAGATGGCAACCTACAAAATAGCCAATCATCTTAAAGAATATACACTCAACTTATAAATACTATTAATTCAAAATCACACGCTTATTTAGTATTTATAGTTTTTTTCCACATTAGCTTTGATCATGTTGTCACAAGACTCCACATATAAAATCTATGCCAGTATTGAAAAAATCCTCAAGTAACTCATTGTTTCAACAACACCTTTACAAGATCCACATTCTAAATATTTGTAAATTTATTTTATAAAAATCATATGGTGGTGTTACATAATTTCTTACCAGATGTTATATATGATCCTAGTACTCATATCAAAGAAATAAACTACAACTTTTTATATAGTGCAGAGTAGGTTTTTTGTTGAAGTTATTTTAAGGGGTAAAAAAGCTAAAAGTTAGAGATCAATCATCCTAAAGGTCAAATGATATATCTAATTAGAGTGTCTTATTTGTATTGAGTTTCGTGTAATTTTTGATATTCCATTATTCAAGCAACATAGACTATTGTTATCTTTGTACTTTATTGTTGGCATGTGCTTCTAACCCGTGTTATGGCTAACTCCTAGGATTTTTTGGCAGCTTATTATGGAAAGTATTATGTCCTTTAGAATCCATGAATCCATGTCTATCCAAGCCCTAGCAAAGTTGGAGAGAAATAATAAAATTTGTTGTGTAATAACCTGAGCAGTCCCTCTGAGATTCACATTTGATGCATTCTCATAAATAATAAACAAAGTAATCAACGTGTATTTAATTTTACATATAATTGATGACATCTTGTACAATAAATCCAAAAAAAATCAACAATGCGTACCCATTTACAACCAACTCACATCTAAATCAAACTTTTCTTTTAAAAAATATGAAGCAAGAAAAATATTAGAAACAAGACATTTATTTTTTATTATTTTTTTAATTGATAAATATTCTAATTTCACTAGAAAACTAGTCATATCATAGACCTCTAGCTAATCACACATCAAATAAATAAATTTATTTTTTGTTTTATAGAACATCATATTCCAAAACTAATGTTGAAACTCAAGAATATAGAAACATATCTTATTTTTATTAGTTGCACTGGTTTCAATGTAAAAATAATGCTTCAACAACATATATTAATAAATAAATATATACCTAATGTTGCATAGATGAGATTTATATAATGTACATTATTTTGAGGGGTCTTTGGAGAAGGTTATTATTGAAGATTTAATGTTTACAATTGAAATTTAGAATAATGTAATTTATAAGTTCTAAATTAAATATTAATTTAATATTGAAAGAGAAGTATATATATAAATCATTAAAAAACGTATTGAATGATTGATAGAAGAGTTAACTCGCAAACAACCTCCTCAAAAAATATGTTGAATGATTGATAGAAGAGTAAACTCATAAATAACCTCCTCACAATATTTATGTTAATTTTTGGTAATATATAATTAAATTTTATTTTAAACTATTTAATAAATAAAGTGAAAATTTAAATAAAATCATAAAAAACATCAAAAACTACATATATTCCTCCCATTAATGATTAGACATATATTATATTTTAGTCAACTTTAGCTCCTCTAATGTAGAGGTGGAGGCTTTTTTGGATGACTTATGAGTGGTCGAGGGAAGAGTTAAAACGGCTAGTAAGGTACATGACAAAAATGGAAAAGTTAGTATGAAATATTGTCGATTGAAAATATATTTTCTACTAACTATTTTCTTAATTAGTTATATTTATTAAAACAATTAGTTGTTTATTATTGTTTAATTAATTAAAAAAATAAAAATAATACTATGTTAAGTTTGAAAAGTATTTACGACTAATTTTAATTAAATATTAATTTTTATGGTAATGTTATTTTATATATTTTTATTATTATCTAAATGATATCTATAAATAAATAAAAAGTAATTTTGTACTCTTTTCTAAATATAATATATAGTACAAATAGAATATTATATTTTTAAAATATGACAATAAAATTGTTTTACATGTTTTTAAATAAAAAGAAATGGAAAATGTGAATATAATATTTACAATTAATTTTGATTTGATATATATACATAATTTTAAAATAAAATGTTGACACACACACACCACACACACACACACACACACACATAAAAGTAAAGTGTTGATATTTATTTATAAAAGTTAAAGTTAAAAATTACATCAAATTATATATATATATATATATATATATATATAAAGTGTTGGTATTTATTTATAAAAAGTTAAAAGTTACATCAAATATTTATAGCTATATATATGATGAGGAGATCATGATAGGAATCCCACTCTATTTAGAGGAGGAGAAATTAGGTTTGAACTAGTTGTTGTGGCACGGCTTTGACACTAATGAATTAGATGCTGAAGGTAGTACTGTTGCCTTTATATTGGAAGGGAGGTGTATTTAGGATACATTTGAGAGAAAAGGAGATGTTAATTTTATCTTATATCTTCCATTCGGTGTGGTTTAATATTAGGATGAGAAAAGTGTATAAATTGATGTGGTTATAGTAGTCAACTAGTCAATTGATCAAGTTGAAGAGGTCATAGCTAAGCAAGAGAAGCAAATAGAGGAAGAAGGGGATCAAAATTATATATGGAAGCATCTGTATCATGACTTCATAGAATAGGTAGAGGTTTTAAACTATCCTATGCCTCCTCTAGAGCATGAAGATGAACATGCAAATTAGGTTGAAGAATCTAACTAGTCTCAAGTTGAATTGTCTATAGAAGGCAGTACTGATGTCTTCAATAATAAAAGAGATTAGTCAAATCTATAGCCACAAGAACATGAAATTTTTAACCTTGGATGGGTTGATGATATAACATATGGATCCTTTTAAAGTGAGTAAATAAAGGATGGTGTTGAAGTTGGCATTTTCGTAGATGACCAAGAGGAAGTTGCCTTTCGGGATGGCTTAGAGCTTTTTTGCCTAAGCCTAGACAATAAACCTTGATATTCAAAAGAACCATCAAATGAGGAGGTTACAAGTGCTCTTATAGTCCATTTTGGAGAAAATATTAAATAAATGGACCAATATATCTACATTGGATACATGTTTGTCCCATTTCATCCCCTTGATAACATGCCAAAAGAGTCAACAATCATGCATCTTAGCTTACCTATCATGAGCTCTCAAAATCAAGGTGTTTTCCATCTTAGTTCAGTAGAAGTGATTGATGATAAATATTTTTCATTTTAACCAAGTGTAAAGTAATTTTAAATTACAACTTTGTATAATTTAGAGTAGTTTTCTTGCTTTCCTCTAAGTGCCTTGTGCACATTCTTTTCCTATTGTGTGTTTCTTTTTCCAAAGTGCCTTTAGCACATTGTTTATTTTTTTCTTATTTTTCCTATTGATTCAAGAGTAATTTATCCATAGGGGCATCCTTGCATCATTTCATGTCAACTAAGAGCAAAGACTTGTGACTCCATACCCAATAGATCAGACAAGGCAACTAGTCTGGGTTCTTAAGCATAGCAGGCATGCTTCCCTATGAATCACCAAATATGTTGGCCAATTTTAACCCAAATACCAAGTTATTACCTAAATATATTAGATTAATAGATTTCCTAACCCATGAATTATCAAAAGATGGCAAAGGTAAGCTTTAAAGAGATAGATTGTCATGACACATCACGTAGAAATGAATGGGTCAGCTTGATTGTGTATTTAATAAGTTCACTTAGGTGTCCTCTCAAAGCAAAAGGATTTCATGGACATGAATTTATCTATGTCTAAAAAATCATATAAAAATTTTATATCTTGATGAGCTTGCTATCTCAATATATAGGTCTTTAAAAATGAACTTTCAAAGTGGGATGTGCATGTAGACATCAAATTTGTGCCTTGTAAAATAGCCATTTAAATTCAAATTTTCCAAAGTTAAACACAAATCTGACAAGTGTCCAAAACATGGAAGCTTAGATCAAAACTAATGGTGCATGGGTGAATACAGTGTCAGTGGGTCTAGGTAGATCCAATGATGTGCGTTAAATCATGCATCAAAGATCAATGATGAGTGGTGGGTCAAAAGGTTAGTAGATCCTAAAATAAAATGCATGGATGATAAGTGTCTTAAGCACGTTAAACTAGCATTATATATATATATATATCACGTTTATTCATATAGAGAAATATTAATGATGTGAGCAAGGTCAAGAAGTCAATGGAGCTCAGATCAAGCGTGAGGTTGCTATGTGTCTAAATTTTATAGTCCTGAATCAATAAATTGATGGATAATGAATAAAGGCAAGCCCAAGAAACTTTTGGTAGAGTTCGACAAAGCATTTTTGACCTAGGTAAGCAAATGCATAGGAACCAAGTTTTAAGATGATACAGGTTGAACCAGAATGGATATTTCAGGGATCAAGCATCACCATCAAAGCTCCATGGAGGTAGAATGGGTCTTTTAAACCTAATACAAATAAAAGGGTGGAAACTTGTTGTCAAAGTGAGATCAAACACCTAACAATATTCTTTTTATCGACATTAAGAATATATGAAATCTAATAAATGGATTAGTTTTCAATCTATAGTAAGACCTATGCTTAGATATTGAAGTAGGGGTAGATATGAATGGTTATGAACAAGTGTCTCATATTTTACATGTCCATTTCCTCGACAAACGGGTACCTACCACTACTTAAATTAGACATGGCATAGATCTATCCAAATTTAGGATATGAGGACTTTGTCATTATAGTGAAAGCAAGTGGAAGATGGATTTGTAAGAACTACCTCTATATGCAATAAAAAACCATAGACTACAGCTCTATATGTTACAGTAGTCCCCTTAGCCACCTTGGGTTAAGATTATTTATTAAAATCCTTAAAAATACCCATTCTTAGCCCTTTTAGATAATTTAATTATTTAATTAAATTAAATAATCTATTTCCACCTCCCCACTGAAACTCATGGCTAATTGATTGACACCTAGCCTAAGGACTATTTTTATCCTATCATTTAATGCCTTAATATCCTAAACTTATTCCTCACACATCCCAATAAATCCTTTATTAGCCTCAATCCATTTTTGTTGGTCTTAACAACCAACCTTAAGTGAAAATAATTAGAATTAGAAAGTTTTAACTACTTTTCCTTGACTAACATTGATCACCTCATAACTGACATCGATTGACTAAGCCTTGTATCTCCAAGAATTTGAATGGAACCACTAGTGTTTGGTAGGGTACTAAATCAAACTACTAAGAGGCTATAAGTCTTAGGATTTCTATGGGCTACAATAGGTCTATAATGGCTATCTAGTTTTCCATCTTGAAACAAGCTATAGACAAACTTGTAAACCAAGTTGGGAATAGTAAAAATGAATGCACAAAGTATGCATGAACCTCTATCAGGTCTAAAAATAGTAAATAAAGTGGATAAAACTATACTAAGGATTACAAAGATAAGAAAAAGCAGCAGTGTTGAATGAAATGAAATAGCTAACAGAAAGTAAATCTAGCAACTAAGGAAATTTGAGGCTAATTGAAAGATATTTTTGGAAACAAATATGTTTTTAGGCAAGGGTTCAAGAGCATGCCTATTCTATATTTTAGTTATCTTTCCATGCAATACTATTTTTGTAGCAATACAATGTTTCTAGTTTTAGAGAGAGAGAGAGAGAGAGAGAGAGAGAGAGAGAGAGAGAGAGAGAGAGAGAGAGAGAGAGAGAGAGAGAGAGAGAGAGAGAGAGAGAGAGAGAGAGAGAGAGAGAGAGAGAGAGAGAGTTTGTCTAGGTTTTCTAGTGTGTCTACTATGCAATGCAACAAACTTCAAAATAGAATAATGGCATATAATAAAGGAATATTTCAAATAATGAAATTAATCTTTAGATATACACGAATGCAGGAAACTTTAGAAACTGCACTAATCAAAATAAAAAATAACTAGTTTTCTAAAACAAAATAAACCCTAGCATGTATACTACTATAATCAAGAAAAGAGTTTCACTTTGTAAAGCAAAGTGCCCTCTTATCAAACTCCAATAGATGTGCATACTTTCTAGCAATCAATTATCCAAACTAGGAGGAAATAGAGGAAGAATATTAGGCTATATGTTGGCTAAGTCTAGACCAAGAGCCAAAGCTATGGAAGAGATGAAGGAGAAATCACCAATCCATGAGATACAATGTAAGGATCACACGTGATAGGTGAAATGGAGTATTGAGGAGGAAATGAGTAGTCCATAAGCTTCAATAAAACTATACATAGAAAAGAGAATGACCAATGGAAGAAAAAACAATGTAGGGCATCTCTTTTCACAAAGAAAACAATTATTTCAATCAAGAATCAAGAGAGATTCAGGGAGGCAGCCAAGATTTCAATGTGAGATGATCAATGGAGATGATTAGAGAAGATATGCATCAAAAGTGGAGTAAAAATGAATATAGAGTGAGAATGAATGAGTAAACATGCCTATATCTAGCCTTAATCTGTTAATAAATCAAAAACTAGCCATTTTTAATCATTTTAGACCAAATGAGTCACTTTTCATGCATTTTGCTAGGGCTTTAGCCTAGGCCATAGCTTTCATGAAGGAAAAATGTGGCTTAGATTATGAGTTTCCTACCTAAGCTATGGCCTAGGTCAAATGGGGCCCTCAATTGGTCAATAAGCTCCTAAAAGAATCTCAAAGGGTCTATAGAGAGCCCATCTAGCATGAGAAAATACTGGTATGACTAAAGTATGGGAATAGTGCATGGGAGAGGTCTAAACAAGTGGCCTATGACTCTAAATGGGATAACTAGGTTTGATAGTCTACATTTGAACTGATATATAATCATAAGGAGGAGTAGGGTCATAGGTAGTACGATTATATATACCCCTGAGGTATGAGCAGTCGATGTTTGAATGAACAAGGAGTGTTTTGAAGTACCTAGAAGCCATACCAAAGCAAAGGAAAGCAAGAACTAAAAAGATTTAAAAAAACATTACCTGCACTTACCAGATAAATATGGTGGTAAAATGATGTCGATGGCATGGTGCACAGGTGAAATTTTAAATGTTTCATGATCTAAAATCCAAATCTAGCTCCAGATCTAGCTCTTAGAAAGGGGAAACACAAGTGATATCACATCACATAATACTATCCAAAATAAAATTCATTAAGGCATCATCCCTAGTATTCTCCTTGTGAGCGATGTGGGTGAATTGGACATCCTCAAAGAAGGAGATCAAATTGTGCACTACCTCAAAGAGGGGGAGCAACTTAGAGTCAAAGATGGCCCAGACACCAGTGATTGATACATGGCTAAGAGTGAATCAGAGAATAACTACACATAGCACGTGCCTAACTCATGGGTATTAGTTAATGCACTAATGATTACATGATACTTAGTGGCATTATTCATTTCATTGATTGAGAATTGAGTAGTTGTAACAATCTTATGGTTTCATAGATCATCAATAACCCAATACATAGCTATAGGTCCTAGGTTGCCTTGACTACTGCCATCTGTGTGAACCACCACTAAGAGGTACACCATGATGGGGGTTGAAGATATAGCATGATCAACTATAAAAAATTTATCTCAAAGAAAGGTGGTGTAAGCAAGTCATAATGAAACCAAGCCACAATCACAACAATTGACCAACACTGACTGTGAGAAGAGGTAACGAAGTATAGTGGGGAAAAGTTTGAAGAAGATGAAGACCGATCGATAAGATTAGAGTAAGCCCCAAACCACCACATACATCTAACACTTGTAACTTGTAACCATGATGAAAAGAGAGAGAGGGATTTAGAATTGATTGACTACATGAAATTAGATAAATTACTAACTAAAAGAAGTATAGAAAGTAACTTCTATCCTTGGGTGCACGGGGCATGGGCTTGGAAGGTTAGTGGGAACCCAAAAAGGGGTCCTAGGGACTGAAATAAGGCTAGATCAGGTCCAAGGATGCCTCAAATAAGAAAATGGAGTTTTCCAATGTGCTCAGAACGTGTCAAAACCTCTAATATGGAGGTCTCATAGTTTGAAACACAAAAAAGGGCCCACAAGGTGCATCCGACAAGGAGTGCACGAGCCTGATAGGCCAGAGGACCTGGGGGTCCAAGAGACTAGAATGGTCCAAAAATAGACCTAAAGAGGCCTCAAATATAGAAATGGACTCTTCTATTACGTCTGAAATGGGCCAAAACCTTTAAATAAAGGTTGGTTGGTTATGGGAGCAAAAATGGAGTCAAATAGAGGCCCAGAAAGGGTAGAAATAAGGCTACTGACCTGGGCCATGGCCTACCTAGATAAAGCCATAGTTTGGACCACTACCAAGATATAAAATTTATATTTTGGCCCACTAAAAGGCTGTAGTTTTTCCCAAAAAATGTGGCCTAAGCTAGCAAGGTCCAAAATCAAGCCCAAGGAACCTAGAAAGATCCAAAACTAGCCTAAAAAGGAAAGGGAAGGGGGAGACAAGAAAAGAATGTTTTGTGAGCATGTCAAAAAATAATTTTTTTTCAATATGATCAAAATTGATTCAAGGTCATGTTTCTCTCTTGTGTAGACATGAGGATAAGTTAGAGTGTTAGAGGCAATAAATACATCTCAGCCAGTAGAGCCACTACCACTAGGTGGGGAAAACCATGAGAGATTGTCTTAATGCCAACCATAATGAGAGGTGAGGAAGGGTGGTAGGAGTCCTATGATATATTAATACCAACTAGGGAATGATGGATAAAGTCATAATCAACCACAACCACTAACCCACACCACCTACATGTACTACATAAAAGGAGAGAGGGAATCAACAGAGAGCTAGCTGCTAGTAAGTAGTAGTCCAACCAACTAAGAGAAGCAAAAGACTCTACTTCTACCCTAAGGTGCATACAAGGAGGAATGCACAAGATGTATGGCTAAGGAGACCTACAAGGATCTCGAGATAGATTCCATGAGAGGGGAAATCCACTTAATGAGGTCTTGAGGAGGGTGTTCAAGTAAGTTGTAAGGCTCACAAAATCACCACATGCCCAAGTCTAGACCTACCCATGAGGGTAGGCCTCCACTTCTCCCTAACTAGAGGCCTGCCCTTGAGGCAGGCCACTATTTAGCCTATGAAGAGGCCAAATATTAATTAAAATGTAGGGAGAGGGATATGAAGCATCCATATCCCTAGGTTCACTGGTCATGACTTGAAACATAGGAGTGTCAAAGGTGGGGTCCTTATTGGTGAACAAGACATCTGAACCCAAAAAAGTAAGAGGATGGATATGCATATGATATATAGGCATGAAATTCTTGTAATCTCTTTTCTTATTGATCAGGTTGAGTGTTATACCATGGATGGAATAACACTCAAGATTGGATGCAGCTACTCTAACAACCTCAACAGGAGATGTTTGAGAGACCCAATACTTTGATAGGAAAATTGTGACATAAGAGGGAACTCAACATCTAGGAAGATGTCTTAGAAGAGGTATTTTAAAATATATGAGCTGACATGGTGTCATGGAGTGGAAGAGGGAGTCAATTAATACACACTAGACTTTGAAGGAGTGAACATTGATCATTACTTAGTCAAATCATAACATTCATCCTTGAGAAAATGAGATTTAGAATCAAGGGGTGTGTGGGAATCCATAGAACCCCATGAGGAGATAACCAAAGAATTTTTTGAGGTCTTTGTCTTTATGTAGATCAACATTATAGGATCTGGGTCATCTTCCATAGTGTGAACCTCACCTTTATGCATGAACTGAACCATGCAAAATGTGGTTGATGTGATGGTTTGTATGGCAGTGGTCTAGGGATGGCCAAAAATCATATTGTAGGAAATATTGAGGTCTAACACACAAAACTTGATTTTGACCATCTTAGGACCAAACTTGATGTGGATCTTCATGTTTCCCACAAACATAACTATGTCATTATTGAAACCAACACACCTATGGTGAGAATCAAAAAGCTTCTTTTGAATAATCATGAGCTCCTCAAATACACATAGAGGCATGATGTTCAAGACAAATCCTTCATCAATAATATACCACTTGATGTGTAAATCATCAACTAAAGTCTTGATATAGAAAGGGAATCAAGCCCTCTTGGCCAGAATCAAAGCACTTATCAAGGATGTTGGGTCAAAAGTGAGATAAATGCTTAGATGTATTGGAGTTAAAAATAACTCCAACATCATCCTAAAATAGATCCTCATGAGAGAGACCAAGATCATTAAATATGAGGCCTCTTTTCTTAGGGAAAAGGTAAAGCAGGTCCTAGATGAAGATCCTAGTTGAGAGGCTCTATAACTCCTCTATGATAGAATACATATGGTGTCTAGTATGGGGAGGGATGTTACATCGAATGTCAAATCTGTCTTTAAGGTTCCCTTCCCCCATGGGTTGGATAGGATGCCCATCACAACTAGTCTCTCCAATGGGGTCGGTAGCCTAACCTAAGTGCATTTTAACAAATCACTCATAACCAATAGAAGTGATGTCAATAGTAGCAAAAACCTTGTTACTCTCATGCTTGGCTTTCCCTTATAGGTCAACCTAAGAAGAGGAGTTAGAATAAGTAAAATAGAAAGGAGAACATGGGGCCTTAGCCTTTGATTTCTTATTTTTATTCTTCTTCTTCTCCTTATCATGGTCTTATAGAGGCTCCTTGAACATGCCCAACTTTTGGTTGGGCTCAACAAGAGGAGAAATTTAAGATAGAGGTGAGGCTTTCCCACTAGAATGTTGGGTATCATAATTAGCATCGTTATGCCCCCTTATCCATTGGTGATTGTAAAACTTGGTAGGGTCATAAGGAAACATTATTCATTATTTTGTTGTGCTAAATTTAAAATCCTTATTTTTAGTTGGCTTCTTGCTCACAACATTCACCTCTTAGCTATCCTTCTCCTCAAGAGGAGAATCAATGACACCATCATTATGAGGATGAATTTTGGGAAGGTATGGACTGCATGCCCATATGCACCTCAAAGACTTTGATCTTTAGACACTCATTAACAAATTCATCATAAGAGGTGGGTTCATGTTTGAGGACCTCAAGGTGAACCTTCTACCTCAATGCTCGTATGAACAATCATAATGTTGGTCATCTAAGAACATGATTCTACATGTATGAATAGTTGAATGCCATCTACACACAAGATCAAAGTTTGACTCACCTTTGGTTTACACCATGGAGGTGAGTGACTGGATGCCAAGGTTTAAAGGTCTAGAAATATTGAAATATTTGAGGAAGTCATCTAGAAGGAATTAAAAACTATAGAGAATCTATAGGTAGATTTTAGAACCATACAAGAGCTTTAGCTCATATATAATAAGTGAAGTGATTTAAAAACATGCATTCATCCTATTCCTAGTCTATACATGCCATCATGAATACCATAATATGCTCCATAGGATTGGAGTCTTGAGTCTTGTTGAACTTTGGTAGTTCAGGGATCGGAGTAGGAAGGGGAATAACATGCACCCAAGGGGATAGAGGATTCCATCAAAGATCCTCATAATCATGGTTGATAACTAGCTTGTGATGAGCTATAAGAGGGGGACCATTATGGCAATGATGTTTCCTATACCCATAGGCATCAACATAACCATGGCCTTAGAGAGCATGATGTTGAGGTGGCTCCTGATAGGGAGGCTAGTCATAATAAAAATCATCTCTACCACGATGTGGGGAATAACCATGAAAAGTGTGATGATACCCATGGGGATGATGGGAAGACATGGCATCAGGGAAGCAGTTATGATGACCAAAATCTCCTTGACATTGGTCATATTCCTTCAAGTGAGGGTCAATCGATGGTTTTTTATGTTCTTGATATGCATCCCATGGATATCTAGTCCATAAGTGATGATCAAAATTAGCATTCTCATCAAAAACTCAAAAGGAAGGGCTAGGAGGACAAGAAGAATCCTTATGATGAAGATATCTTCTTGAATGGGAATATCAATTATCCACACCATGAACATGTGACTATTCTTGTGGAAGAGTTTATATCCAAGAAATATGTAGGGAACTTTCATGAGAACTAGGTGTGGCACTTGACAAAGAAAAGGTATGAACTCTTTCTTCAGAGGCCACACACCATCGATTCCTAGGGGGAGAAAGATGCATTTCATTAACCTAAAGCCATCTAAGAAAATGGTCAATTATTTCATGTGACTCATCAGGTCTTAACCATACAAGAGAATCCTCATCACCTCAAACAGGTGATTGAGATGTATTATGATGATGAGGAGCAACATCCTCAGATGAGTGAAGTTCATACTAGTGGAAAGGAGATTGAGTTCATTGGTTATAATCCTACCAATCTTGTTCCATATCGAACACGAGAGGGTGTAGAGTACCATGTTGGGTTGAGGGAGGGTCTTGGGACCTATGATGTCTATGACATTCCATTTTAACCATCTCTTGGTCATAAGTGAGCTCAGGGGTGAGACCCTAAATCTAATAGGAATAATGCCCCAAAGGTGGGAGGTCAAAAAGTGCAAATCAAAGGAGAACCAATAGGTAGAATAACACAAAACCAAAGTAAAATACAATAACCAAGGTGAAAACCAAAACAAAACTAAAAGTAAAGCCTAGTGGCTAATAGAGGGGAGTTGGCTAAGAGAGCTCTACTGAGATAGAACTAGTGTGAAACCATATGTGAGGTCCCATAAGGAATTCCATAATGTAGCTTCAAGAATTTGAATGAAACCACCAGTGTTTGGTAGGGTGCTAAATCAAACCACTAAGAGGCTAGAAGGCTCAAGGTTTCTATGGGCTACATGAGATCTATAGTGGCTATCCAGTTTGTCAACTCTCACTAGGCTATAAACATACTTGTAAACTAGGTTTGGGCTAGTACAAATGAACACTTAAAGTATGCATGAAACTCTAGTAGGTCAAACCATGGTAAATCATGTGGATAAAACTATACTAAGGATTTCAAAGACAAGAACGAATAAATAATGCTAAATGGAATGAATAACTGACAACAAGTAAATCTAGCAACTAAGGAACTTTGAGGCCAATTGAAAGACATTTTGAGAAATAAATATGTTTTCAGGTAAGGGTTTAATAGTATGCCTATCCTATATTTTAGCTATCTTTTCATGCAATACTATTTTTTTCTAGCATTATAATGTTTGTAGTTTTAACCATAAAGAGAGAGAGAGTTTGCCTAGGTTTTCTAGTGTGTCTACTACGCAATGCATCAAGATTCAAAAGAGAGCAATGGAATACAATAGAGGAATATTTCAAGCAATGAAATGAATTTGTGGACATACAAAAATTCAATAAACTTTAGAAACTACACTAAGTAAGATAATAAATAACTAGTTTTCTAAAACAAAATAAACCCTAGCATGTATACTACTACAAATAAGCAAAGAGTTTCACTTTGTAAAGCAAAGTGCCCTCATATCAAACTCAAAGATATGTGTAGACTTTATACCAACTGATTATACAAGATAGGAGGCAAGAGAGGAAGAATAACATGATGTGTGTAGGTTGATTCCAAACCAAGAGCCAAAGCTATGGAAGAGATGAAGGAAAAACCACCAATCTATGAGAGGCAATACAAGGAGCAATGTGATAGGTGCAATGGAGTCTTGAGGAGTAAATTATCATTCCAAAATCTTTAGGAACCCTATCAATATCAAATATAATCACCAATGGAATCAAAAATCATATAGGGTATCCCTTTTCATAAAGAAAGTAATTATGCCAAGCAAGAATTAAGAGAGATTCAGGGAGTTAGATAAGCTTTCAATGTGAGAAGATAAATGGAGATGATCAAAGAAGAGATGTAAAACAATTAGAGTAAAAATTAATATAGAGTGGAAATTAATGAGTAAACTCGCCTATATCCAACCCTAATTCATCAGCAAGTTGAAAAACTAGCCATTTTTTACCATTTTGGACCAAAAAAGTCACTTTTCATGCATTATGCCAGGGTTGCAACCTAGGCCATGGCTTTCATGAATGAAACATGTGGACTAAGCCATGGTTTTCCTCCTTAATCCATGTCCTAGGTTAAATGGGGCCCTTGACTAGTCAATAGGCTCCTCAAAGGATCCCTAGAGAGACCATCTGGCATGAAAAAGCACCAGTATGGCTAAAGGATGGGAATAGTGCATGGGAAAGGTCCAAACAAGTGGCCTATGACTCTAAGTGAGATAACCAAGGTTGGTATTCTACACTTGAGCTAATATATAATCTTAGGGAGGAGTAAGGTCATGGGAAGTATGATTACAAGATCAACGTTAGTTACTTAATGCTAATCCAATGACCATTATTAAGAGGTTGAATCATGGAGGATGGAGTTGGAATCACTTAGAGTAATATTAAATACTATTGTGAGAACTAGAGTTAAACTAGAACTAGACCAAAGAAATCAAAGTGCCTCAAAAAATCACTATGAATAGCTCAATCACCATTTCCCTATCCACATCACTCCACGATCCTAGGCATATTGCAGCCAACCTCAACATTCTTTCAGGCTAGCGAACTTTAGAGCTAAGTATTTGCACTTATATCAATTTTAGTTTTTAGTTTTAGTGGGATACTTATAAGAACCTATTATTACCTCATGACCAACATCTAATCCAAAAACCACCTTTAAATCCTTCTTGTAGCTCACCCAACAACCATTTTTCCCCAAACCTAAACATATGGTGAATAGTAGTGGTCATACATGACTGTCATCGGTCACCTTCAACCAACATCAGTCGTCACTGACTGACCTCAATTACTACTGACTAACTTCAGTCACTGTGTAAACTTATTTTTCCCAAAACAACAAGCTTAAAATGCCTATCAACCTCAACCAAAAGCCTTGTTTCTTAGTCCCTGTCACCACACATAGTCAAAAACAATAACTCAAACCAAACTTTAATAGTTTAACATTCTTTGTTAATGTTATTTTGTTAATTTACTTATTTATTTAAAATCATTTATGTCATTTTGATTAAATACTTTCATTATGTCATGCTACCTCTCTTATCAACATCTTTCTTTAACATTAACTTGTTTAAAGAGTGGATTGACAACCTCCAAGGAAGTCTAGTGCTTCTTGGATCTATCATTTGCTAGACAATCCACCCACCTACCTCACTAACACACCCTTTCCTAGTTTCCATTTTTACAAGTCATCCTCCCAAGCCACAAAAGAGTTCTCCATAATCGAATAGACCACTTATGCACAACCAAATCCAAGTTCTTCTTACCTTACCCTTCTCTCAAGTTTTTACTTGCCTTCTGATGAGGCCACCAATTGCTTAATTTTATAGCCTCATCCATACTTAGTCTATGTCTTTTTACATGTAAATCCCATAACTATCCATCAATTATGTAAATTAATGAATGAAGTTATGATTTTGTATGTACATTGATATTTATGTGTTATGTTATGAATTATTGATGTTTTTCCTTGATTGAATTATATTGGTGCGACTTTATCTAACAAACATTAGAAGGGTCATGAAAGGCTATAGGATCTTGCTAAGCCATAGCTACTGCAAGTTGCCCATAGCCACTACAAAGTGCTCGAATAAACTATAGGCTTCACCTATAGGTTGCCTACAACCACTAAAAAAATACCCACAACAATTGTAGGCTTCACCTGTAGGTTTCCTGTAGCCATAAAAAAATACCTATAGCAACTGTAGGCTTCACCTATAGGTTATTTCCAAGCATTGTATAATACCTAAAACAACTATAAGATTTACCTATAAGTTTCTTGTAGCCACTATATAATACATGTAGAAACTTTAGGCTTCACTTATAGGTTGCCTGTAGCCACTAAAAAGTGCCCACAACAACTGAAGGTTTCACCTATAAGTTTCATGTAGCTAATGTCGAGTGCCTACAGCCACTATGAAAAATAGAGTCATTATTAAGGAGATTTTGTAGACATATTCAATTGTCTTGGGGAACCAAATGGACAATTGGGAATAATCATAGTTGTTGTATAGATTCCCTACATGCAAGAAGACATTGAATGTACTGCTGCCAAAGATGGGAAAGACAAGGATAATGAGATAAGACAAAAGGAAATAAAAAAGAAAAATAGTATGCCTTATCTCTAACCTAGTCAAACCTAAAACAAGTAACTTCAATTACTAACCACTTGAAGGTTGATTGAAGTAGTTTCTAAGTATTTGTATTTTTTCCTAGTTTGGTGTTTTTGGTTAAGATTCAATAAATTACCTTCTGTATTTAAAGGCAGAACCTAGATCATACTAAGATTTAGATAATTTTAAGAAGGTAATAGTAGAATTTTTTGAACTATAACATTTGTATTCAAAATTGACTAATGAGAAAATTGAATTTTTAATAATTTTTTAAAATCTCTCAGAGAGAGATTAGAGCTCAATTATGAACGAGGAAGGGCCGCCTCAGAATGAGCTTCTATGAAGATCATGACCCTCTTTAATTATTAGTGTGTTGTGTAAGTTGATTTTACTATTAATTTTGATTATATAATTATGATGCATGTATGGTATATAAGTGTGGAATAGTTATGCAATTATATCACAACAGTTTCATAATATATATATTTAGTAAATTCAACATAAATTCATTGTACTACAACTGAAAAAGCAAGTTGATTTTTGAATCAGTAATGCATATATAGTGCTAACACTCTTGAAAATGTTACGCACCTTGGGTTGATAATTAATGTTTAATCAAACTGGTGAATCTGGTAACCACTAGGTAATTAGTCTGTATAACACCTAAAAAAATAAAGTGAAAAAAATAGTGAAACATTCTAGCACACCTAGTGGGGCCCAATGTTTTTTGGGTTCATTAGTTGTATTTATATGATTTCTTGTTATTCTTGTACTCATTTAAAATAAATCAAAATTTTCCTTTGGGTTTAAAAATAA
This sequence comes from Torreya grandis, assembly GCA_037957365.1. Taxonomy (NCBI): domain Eukaryota; kingdom Viridiplantae; phylum Streptophyta; class Pinopsida; order Cupressales; family Taxaceae; genus Torreya; species Torreya grandis. Next base: position 18,736 of record JARHVA010000153.1, read on the forward strand.
ATTGCATCCATTGATGACTTGTTTGATTACATCACCTAGTTTATAAGTAAATGGTAAAATTAATCATATGAAATCACTCTTATTACACACACAAGACCAAAGCACTCATATAATTCATACATCAAACATTGACATAAGGCCCGACTAAGATTTCACCACCTAACAGTAAACCTTCACCCTTGGCTACCCCACTTGGACTTCATTTCCAAGGGGAAAACAAAAACTTAGTTCTCTGATTGAGTATAATGTCTAGTAATTTAGTATATCTTAGCTAAGCACCCAACACCCTTATCATTGCGATCATGTGAAGTGAGGGGGTGGGACACAATATGAATCCATGTACCAAATTATAATACATATTTTTAAAATCCTTAAAAAACTTGAAACCATCCTTAGACTTCCTGTTCTAGTTCCCATTCTACAAGCCAAGTGGAGTCACATAAACTTATAACTTAAGGCATAAGCCACGAGTGAGACAAAAAGAACCTTTAGGATTTAAAATTACCTTAGTGTGTGTTTTATATTTTTAAATTTTCTTGGATTCTCTATGTTTGAGTTGTGAGGAATCAAACCCCCTTGGGATCTTTTACCATCTTTCCTTCATCTACCTCATCTCCATTGCCTTGCTTAATGAGGAACCCTCTTATATTTTCTCAAGGAGATCCTAACTTTGTTAGACTCCTTAAAAATAACCATTTTTCCTTATAGATTTATCTTGCATCATGATCCACTTACACTTCCAACCTCACCTATAACCAACCCAACCTTACCTAAAACCAATCCAACCTTACCTACAATCAAACCAACCTCACCTACAACCAACCCAAACTTGCCTACAACAAACCCAACCTTGCTTACAATCAATCCAATCTTAACTACAACCAACCAACAACCTCTCAGTATGTATTTGACCATTGTCATAACTCACCAATCTTTGGACTACTTATCCCAACCATCATATCAACTACCTCAACCTCATCAAACTATAGACTACCTACATTGAACATCATATCAATTACCTAAACCCACTTTAGGGCAACCCTCTTTATCTCAAACCCAAGACTTGGTCTATCCCTTTATTTATCCAACCAAAAATTATCAATCAAACCTATCAAACTAACCTACTTTATCTACCTTTTGAAACCAACAAACCTCATCAAATTAAACCAATAACTATCAACCAAACTTTTCAAATCCATCAATCTTATCAAACCTACCCAACCTATCAAATCAATAAAACTTATCAAACTTATTCAATCATCCATCTTTATCAAACCAACCAATTAGTTCAAAACCTCAAGAGCCATTGGCACACCCTCTTCCTAGGTAGTATACCCTATTATGGGAATCATATGCCTTAATCCTTGACAAAATATTAAGGGCTTATGTCATCAGACTTCCTCAAATCAATCCTATCAATAGTTTTATTCCAAAACCACTTTGATTTATAGAGAATGAGTTTTGTACTTATCATCATATATATGAACATGTGGTAAATAGTTGTAAGTATTTTAAGATATTTGTCCAAAATCTTATTGATCAAAAGGAGGTCCCAAGGGATAGTCTCTATGTTCCACCCAACCTAGCCTTGAATGTTTTCAAGCAATAAATCATTAAACCTCTTCCTACACCCATTAATGTGTAAACCAATAGTCAAAACCATCAAAACAATGAGGTTCTTCCATTATATTTTATCCTTAGTGAGCCTATAAGTAAGTAAACTATAATTGAAACCTCGACCTTAACCCGTCCACTTATTAACTAAGTGTAACCTTTTCAACTTCTTTTAAAATCCACAATTAAGAAAACCAACGTACCTCTTCTACTTCCCCTTTTAGTGGATCAAACTCAAACCAACCTATCTCTTCCACTTCCCCTTTTAATGGATCAAACCCAAACCAACCTACCTCTTCTACTTCTTCAAAACATGAAATCACTCTTACCAACCATATCTCTTCCACTTCCCCTTTTAGTGGAACCAATCAACACCACCTCACCCATTCCACTTCCTATTTCAATGGAGAAAACCCCAACTCAAGCTAATTCACTTATTACACTTTTAGTGGAATAAACTCAAAATACCTCAACTAATGCCAACCCAACCTCAACTACAACCAAGTCAATCCAATTATTGTATAGTCTTCTCACATTTACCTACCTAATGAGATTGTCTTTGGTTTGATTCCCTTTAAAATATGATCAAATATTTATCACCTTACCTCACCCAACAAACCAAACAAATAAGCAAACCAAATCAACAAATTGAATCAACCACTTATCTTACCTATCTCAGCCAACCAAACCAACCTCTAAACCAAATAAATTAATCACAATCAACCCAAATTTGTTGATCCAACCCTAACCAACTCACCTATCAACCCAAACCAAAATAAACACTTCTTTCAATATTTCTTAAACAAAAATCTCATCCACCCTTTTTCCATGCTACCCATACCACATCAAGCCCAATTAAGACTCCCAAAGTTCTTAAACCCTTCATTGGCACCACACCTAAGATCACTCATTGGGACAATCAGACATTCATATCCAGCCTATATTTATTCCAAGATAATGTTGACAACATCATTTATGGATCCCAAACCCACCAAAATCTAATCCAACAATGTTTCCATCACCTTGGTATCATAGGGGAAATCATGCCTAAACCACCACCTATAGCTTGAGACTTTGCACCAACTAACACACTAACAACTTGTGGGAGGTGGATGAAGACATCTTCATCTCCTAAACCTTATTTACTAAAACAACATCTCCACCTCAGAACCTTTGTCTCTCGCCTCAACTGAACATGGAAAGAGCAATTTGGAGAACTCTCCTCCCAAAAGGATTTAACCATTTATCAACCTAAAAACCTCATCTTAAAAAATAACCCAAAACCTCAACCTTAACGTTTTTTCTACCACCCTACACCATTTCCTCACTAAAACCTATGCCTACAAACATTAACCAGTGACCTAAACCAACCCATAGCATTTATACCTCAACCTACACCTTGCCTAGCCTACCACCAAATCAACCTTAACCAACCTTGTGCTTTACCAACCTTTTATCAAAACTTGAGCAAACCCCAATGTCAACTATAACTTGAGGCCTCTTTTGGTTAAAACCTGATCGATGTCAGTCTCTATTAGACTATCATTGATCTTCCCTTAGACCTCTTTTGCCTTTACACCGTAATTGATACTAGTCTCTAATAAATTGACATCAATTAACTCTTGACCAACTTCAGTCACTATCATAACCAAGGCCTAAACCAAAAACTTACCTTTTCACCCATAAACCTAAACCTACCTAATAGGCTCAGCCAACCAAAGCCTAAAATCTATCACCTAACTATCCTTAAGGAGACAAATGGAGTCATTTTGTTTCTTTCCCCCTACTTAAACCATATCAATATAGAACCTTTTTTATGTCTACTCAGGTGTTATAAAATTAGTTGGGAGACTTCTTCCCTCCCATTTATCTCAAACCATTTTTGCATGAGTCTAATCTAGGGCATATTAGAACTTCATCCCCTCAATGCTTTGCATTCATGTCTATTCTTTTGTTAAAAAAATTTATTAGTCATCTTGTCTCTAAGTTAAGCTCATCCCTTGTTTTCAACCACTTTCATTCCTTATTTTAAGGACAACCAATTAATATAGGATCATGTGATTATCCATCACATCCTTAGCATAATCATAAGCATGGGTACCATGGCTCTACTCATGGCATGATTCTTATGGACATTTTTCATCTCTTATAAGATGGATCCCCATGGTCATTGTCACTTAAACCTCTTTTACCCATTATTAACCTTATTGTGCCATGGTTTTACCTCCATAAAGGTAAAACTTCAAGCTTATATAGACTAGTCCATGCATAAACCTACAATAAATAAATTTAGGATACCAAAAATATCACCTGTGTCAAAAAACAAAATCTAAAACCCTCAAATTATTCCCTCGAAGGATAGATACACACAATAACTCAAAATTATTTAAAAAGGTAGATGTCTCCCTTGAAAGCTTCCCACATTGATCAACTTCCCAAACCCATCAAATACTATCAATCAAAAGACCCCCAAGTCAAATGTCAAAAACCAAGTAATCCTAAGAAGGCTTCAATTAGATTTTGCATGGAATTTGTAGACTTCCCACTTTTATTAGTATATACTAAATTAAAGGCATGGACTTTGTCTATAATGGCTCCTAGATCACCTACAGAAGGGGTAAGCCATCCCCACAAGAAGGTTATATGATCATCCATCAACCTTTGATACATTCCATTTTTACCTTCCAAAAATAAGGGATTTTGAGCTTACTTAACACTAAGTGATCAAGGCACTTATTTTAATCAATGAACTAATGATAATGCAAAGAATGAAAGGGGCTTATGTTCATACACCAACCCATTTTTCTACTATGATCTTTATCAATAGGACCATTTAATATCCTTATACTTTTATGATGACTTGTTGATAGGGTGTGTGTCTTCCATTTTTTGGTCATTGAAAACCTACCAACCTAGCTTTGCACCCTTTTATCAGAAAATGGGTCCCCTTTTACCAAACCAAGTCATACGCCAAATTGGATAGCCAATTTGAGCATCACCATTAAAAGTTTTTTAAAATAACCACATTACCACAACCATCCATACATGAGAGAATACTTTATTCTCCACAAACCAAGTAACCTCAAACCTTAGTCATTTTCACCTACTATTTACACTTTTTGCACCCCAACCTTGCCTTGGTCATTTTGATTTGCATACCTACCTCACCATACTTGATTAACTCATGCTACCTTTTTTGCACAACCATTAAGGTGCATTAGAGCATGACCCTTTGTAGTCCTGATACTTGCAACCATTTTGTATTCTTAGGATCACATCCTACTTTTGGATTTCTATGAACACATCAACTTTGTGTATAAAACTTGATTTTATAGGTGCTAACCACACACACACACACACACTATTGCTACAGTCAGTTATCTTATCACTTGTCCTTCAAGCACCAACCTTATTTAACAACCCACCTCAACTATGGTAGCTTAGTCTATTCATGATCTATGATATTGCCTTAGTCTCATTATTTGTGCCCATTAGTGCTTTAGTGCCTAACTAACTTTTCCACCCACCTTATCCACTTGAAGTTTTGACAACTACACCCACTTTCATCTTCTCAGGATCACCCTATTTTTGGCCCCTATGAATATGGACACCTTAGCACATATATTTTCATTTATAAGTGCACCTATATCCACTATGCCTAATGTGGTGGCCCATTTCACTTATCACTTGTCCTCCTCAATACAACCTTATTTTCTACTTCATACCATCCTACCCACTTTATCATTCATATCCCTTTGTCAAATCCACACCTGACTTCATTTTTACCTCATCACATCCTAGTTTTAGGGGGAACACCTCCTCCTATACTTAGGGTAGACAACCTATCACTAACCATCCATTTTTTTTTTGCAACTTACTGAAACAACTCCACAACAAAAATGGTCAAAATGCAGACATTATAAAATTGTACACTATGGCTCTAGATGTCGTATTAGTCCCCTTAGCCCCTGTGGGTTAGGATTATTTATTAAAATCCTTAAAAACACCCATTCTTACCCCTTTTGGATAATTTAATTATTAAATTAAATTAAATAATTTATTTCCACCTCCCCACCCAAACCCATGTCTAATAGATTGACTCCTAACCTAAGGACTATTTCTACCCTAGTATTTAATGCCCTAACCTCTTAGACTTATTCATCATGCATCCAATTAAAGCCTTTATTAACCTTAGACCATTTTCATTTGTATTAAAAACTATCCTTAAGTGTAAATATCCAAAATTAGTAAATTTTGACTATTTCTCCTTGACCATCGCCAGTCACCCCTCAACCAGTGTTGGTTGACTAGGATTAGCATCAGTTACTTAATGCTAATCCAATGACCATTATTGGGAGGTTAAATCATGAATGATAGATTTATAATCACTTAGATCAATACCAAGGACTCCTATGAAAACTAGCATTGAACCAGAACTAGACTAGAGACATCAAAGTGCCTTAGCAACTCACTACGAAGAACCTAAGAACCATTACCCTATCTACATAGTTCTAAGATCCCAGGTATCTTGTACCCAAAATTAGTACTCTTTTAGGCCATAAAATGTTAGAGCTAAGTATTTACACTTATATCAAGTTTAGTTGTTAGTTTTAGTGGGATACTTCTAAGAACCTATTTTGACCTCATGACTAACATCTAATCCAAAAGCCACCTTTAAAGCCTTCCTATATCTCACCCAATAACCATTCTTCCCTAAACCAGAACATACAGTGATGGGTAGTGGTCATACCTAATTGTCATTGATCACCTTAGATCTACATTGATCATTACTAACCAACTTCATTACTAGTGGTCGACCTCGATCACTGTGTAAACTTTTTTTGCCCAAAATAACAAGCTCAAAATGCCTACCAACCTCAAATAAAACCCCTATTTCTTAGTCCCTAAGACCATACATAGTCAAAAATAACTCAAACCAGACTTTAACAATTTAGCATTCTTTATTAATGTTATTCTGTTAATTTATTTATTTCTTTGAAAGCATTTATGTCATTTTCATTAATTGCTTTCATTACCGCTTGCTACCTTTCTTATCAACACCTTTCCTTAACATTAACTTGTTTAAAAAGTGGATTGATAGCCTCCAAGGAAGTCTAGTACTTCTTGGATCTAGGATTTGCTAGGAAATTCACCCACCTCACTAACACACCATTTTCTAGTTTCTCTCTTACTACAGGTCATCCTCCCAAGCCAAAGAGGAGTTCTCCACAATCTATTAGACCATGTGCACACAACCAAATCCAAGTTATTCTTACCTCACCCTTATCACAATTTTTTACTTGCCTTTGAAGAAAATAAAGAAAAAAAATATTGAAACAATTATATACATTTTACTACAATATTGACATGATTAATTTTAAAAAACAAATCCCTTATACGACTAAGGTTAACTGGGCTCTATGTAAAATTATCAATTTATAAGGCCACACTTGGTGTATTGGACATTATGGAAAATCTATTATTTTAACATATTTTATTAGTGTTGTGGGGCTTTACCATTAAAAAATTACTAAATAACTTTCTTAATATTGTTGAATATAAAATATGTAAAATATATTGCCAAATTTATTTACATTATTTTATGTAAAGAAATAATAGTTACACTTGTAAATAGTATTTGGTTATAGGATACCTTAGAAATTTGTAACCCTTGTCAACCATGGAGATGGAACCTTTTAAATTTTGATTTTTAGTAGAGTAAAAGCATGAGCGGTTAGAGTAGTGTGAAATGCATAGCACCCAAAGCTAATATAGCTATTTCATATGATAGTTTTAGTAAAAATAGAATAAATCTTTAATTCTTATTACTCTTTATGGTTTGCTTCATATTTTATTTTCTTTTTAAGAGGCTTGTATATTATAATATTATTTTAGACATGGATGTGTGTAGGTTAATTACAACACCTTTATTATTTTGATGTTTGAATGTATCTTCCTTGTTTTAGAAGGGCTTTAATATCTTGTGATGTATGCCTATTTTCTTCAGCCTTATGTTTTAATTCTTTCCAATGGGTAAAAGTTAATTCATAGTGGTAGATGGTCTTGTATTTAATAATTCTTGAATTATTTAGCTATTTTAAATGTTAATTACTTAATTATTTTAAATGATGGAAGTATTATTATATTTGTGAGATGTGAGTTATAAGGTTGTTGTGGTAAAAAAATTTAGTTATTTAATTACCATGCTGGAAAATTTGATGGGTGAATTATAATTTGTGTTGCGATAATTTTATTACATAAAATAATTTAGTTATTTTATAATTTTATTATGGTGAATTATAATTTTTATGGTAATGCTATTTACCTTTAAATAAAATAATTTAGTTATTTAATTACCATGCAGGAATATTTGGCAGATGAATTATATGTCTTGTTGTGGTAATTTTATTCGTTTACTTATGAAGTTAATTTTTTTTAAGTAGAAATTAATTAATTATTCTAATGGGAGTGGAATTTAATTAATTTAAACTTTTCTATAATAATTTTAAAATTTATGAATTTGTATTGAGAATATAAATTAGACTTTTGAATAATTAGATGTATGTAATTGTTGACAAATTTTTCCTTGGAATTAGTTGAACCTATAATGAGCCTCAATTTTGTTTCAAAATTATTGTTAACAATTAGTTTCAAGATAGGTTGAATGAATTTGACAATATTCCCACTTGTCTACCTTAGTAATGATTTAAGCATTAAGAGCTTGTCTATGATAGTTATAACATGCTAGAGTTATGATAACCCTATTTTTATTTCATTTGAAAAAGAAAATTAGGACTTCACCTATGATTTTATTGAAAAAGTAATTGTACCTTTTTGTATTGTTTATATGATTAAATTAAATTATGTTGATAAATGTTGTTGGGTTTTTATTCTTAATAGAGATTTAGTGTTGAAGTGTAGCCAAATGAGCTAGTACACTTTCCCTTTCATGCAAGACTATGGTTTTGTGCGCTCACCTAAAGTGCATAGCTAAAGACTAGTTCTTGCATGTTATGTTGCACATTAAAATTTACTTAGTTATATTTCTAATGTTAAACATATATTTAACTAGATATTATATAGATAGAAAGATAAACTACTTCAATCCTAGGATCATCCCATTCAACAACCATAATTACATAAAAGAGTGCCATGAAGTTCTGAGATTGTTATTTAGATGAAGAAAAGATTTGTATAGATTTCATACTAAGTTCCAATCATCTAAATGCTCAACTCAGCATCTTGTAGATATACAACATATCCATTTACTAAATATAAACACAAGAATAGTTATAACATCTACCAATTCATTTATTAATCTTTCACCAAGTATATTCAAAAAAATCCCTCTCATAGTGCTTTACAACAAGGGTTTTTAAACTTGTTTATACCTAACCAAGTATTTACAACATTAATGATAGGAGTAATTGAGCAATGAACTCTCAAAAAATTGAGATTCATGGAACTCTATCAAACAATTTATCCTAAGGACCATGGGCTGTTGTGCACCTTGTATACTTTTTCTATGCTAGATCCTTGCAGCCATGTGTTCATTTCCTTGTGGGCTAATGTAAAACTTCAAATGGATAAGGTTTAGGTGAGATAGATGAATCTCTCCTTAATCACTCCCCCTTCCCATATGCTCCCCAAGTCTTCTTCTATCATTCTGAGTCCTATGATCTTGGGTTCCTCATGACTAATTCTCCTTTAACTAGGTCCTCTTGCACTAGTGCTTTCGTGCCCTGTAGGTTCCTTACCATGGTGCTTCCATGCCATAGTATTTCACTTAAGGTTCCTTCCATGCCTTGTCTATTCCATTCCAAAATTTTAAAACACTTATCCAAAATTTGGGGGCCAACATCACCCCACACTACACTATTAGTCCATCCCAGACTAAGTCTCATCGATGGCCTCTACTAGAAACTCAGGCCCCATCTATTCAATCTACTTCATGACATTATCCTAATGTGATAATGTGTCAAGAAATTTGACAATTATTACCTCTATGTCCTCTTTATAGTTATTCATCTCCTCGGGTTGGTTACATGTCTCATTAGCCTTCTTGACCAATTCATCTAGGGATGCATTGGAATCCTTATGAACATCTTTGATGTGTTGAGACCTTTTCAAAAACCTATCTCAGAGGGTCACAAAATTGGTATTTAGTTATTGATAATGTGTATTGATCTTTTATTTAATCGTCTCCACATCCTTGAATTCTTTAGTTCACTTAGCATGATCCCTTATTAAAAGTGTAGTATCATCCATCTACTACCATTGGGCTTCTTTTATTTAGATCCAAGCCTCCAAGGTCTTATTTAGGCATGCCAACCATTTAGAAATTCCATCCAAAATGGGTATGACTTTCCTAAATCTCTCCAAGGCATGCTTGCAAACTTCAATTACCTTGGTAAATTATTCTGCTAACTCTAATCCCTAGTCTCTCGATAGGGGTTGCTCTTTTTAGTGCTTTAATAAGAGGTTCACCAGGGTTTTCAATTTGTCTATGGCATGCCCATCAAGAGGTATTCCATCTACCAGTGTTGGATCCTATCAAAAAATTATCTTACATAGATTTAATGTTTTAACCTTTGCCTTCATAGCTTCCTTTACATGTTGCTTCAACGCAACCACTGCTTCATTAAACACCTTCTTAGTGGTAACTTCCTTATTATACATACCCACTACCTAGGTATATTTCTTGTTTATGATACTTGCATTAAAATCCAATAAAATGTTATAGTGTGTCACCTTCAAGGCCATATTCAAAAAAAATGTACTTGCTTGTAGAGGGGTGATCTTTTAGAGATCCACCCATTCTGGTTTGGGTAGCATGAGAACATCAAATCCTTAAGAAAGGCTATTTTTGGAGACCTCAAAGGCCTTCTCCTCATTATACATGTCCAATAGAAAATACACCTACTTTCTTGTCTCTAAGGTTTCATCATGGGAAATTAAGTAATACCATAGATATATCATCCTATCAAGGATGCCCACTTGATATTGGTCATGAAAATTGGCAGATGTATCAATGGTGGGCTCTTATGCAGACCCAACTGACTCCTTCCCTTTATATAGGTTACATTCTAAGACCTCGACCTCTGTGTTGGTAGCTAAATAAGTGATCTTGATGGCCATTCCACTCATCTCTTGCTCTTTAACATCCTCCTTTTCACCATAAAGGTGCTCAATGTCAAGTGGAAAATATTTAGAACCAATTATGCTTGCTTAACAATTTACAGGGGCAAATCCTTTGAGATGCACCATTCATTCCTAAATACCTCCTTCATATCATTGAACCAATACTTCATTTTTATTTTATAAGAGGGGGTGATGTGACCTAGGCATATGAATGCCTTATAGCACTCGACAGGGGACTTGTAATCAGGTGGGTAGGCCCATTTCAACACTCCCAAGGTATAGTCTAGTACATTGATCTCATAAAAACCCATCAAAATTAAAAATACACCCCATAAAAACCTATGGCTAGGTATCTGATGGGTCTTCTCTACATCCTCAATAATGTTTTAACTAAAATACATGATCCAAATTGTATTTTAAGTCTTGAGTGACTTGGTGGGTGATATAGAGGTGCACCATGTCAACCTCCTTCTAATGATCAGTCCTACTGATTTTGGTCATGATGATTCATGCAAAAACCTAGAGAGTAGGATCTTACAGGTTTTTTATATGCATGATGTGGCCCTAATTTTGATACATCAATTCCATGGCTATCTTTTAGACCTCCTCAGAGTCTGTCAAGTCATCAACCACATCCAACCCTGAACATTGAAGTCCTAATACTTTGCTTATCCTTTCAAGTGTGATTTTCACACAACACCTAAAAAATAGACATAGTCCTCATAGATGTAGGATAATAGGAACTTGATGGTCTCCATGGGTTTTATAAAGTAAGGTAGATTAAATAGTTAGAATAACCCCACAATTTTCAATGCATTGAAGATATTAAGATCATACACCAATTGGTTCTTGGTGTTTTGGCACTCAACTCTATAATCATTTTGTAATTTAACCTAGTTTATAGGTTAACAATGGTTATAGTCAAAATTGTGTAAGTGGGAACCTTGGAGACCCAATTCTCCATGCATAACACTGACTCAGAATACTACATTTCTTCAATTATTAATGGTAGGGGTAGAGATGATTGAGTCTTCTTCGCTTATTACACCATATTTGCTTCCCCCCTTTCCTTGAGATGTGTTTGATCCTCTAATGTCTTTTCTCTAATGAAAACCATTTTTTCTCCAAGTACCTATTCTTCTTTTGGTATTTTAGGTAATGGATATATCCTTAGGGCCTTTTTTTTGCCTGCATGACCCTCTGAAGAGCCTGAAGGTTGATGTGCGACCATCTAACATTTCCAAATGAGTACATGGTTCATTTTATTGAGTTTGGATTTTTGATCTTAATGGTCCTTTAATGGAATAATTTCTATACAACCTACAATTTTTCCTTGTCATGGCTATGTCCTGAAGTTATCTTGTGTTTTTATTGTGTAGAAACACTCATAATATCTATATAATAGTTCACAGTGCTTCATATATTTTCTTGTGGAATTGAACTATCTGCTTTGCTCTTGACTCTTGATCATATTCACTCTTGGATCTATTAATCTCAAATAAATGCAAAGGTAAAACATAAAAATGAGTTAACTTGTCTATTTATAAGCTCGAGATGGTTAACAACAATTACTATCCCTTTCTTTCACCCATCACTTCTTGTCATAAATGCACTTTTTAATAGTCATTGCTCTTTTATCATCACTTTTGTTAATTAATGAATTTAACGGTATTATCATGTCATGCCATTGGCACATTTTCCATCATTACTATTCCTTTTCACATTAATGGCACATTTCACCTCGCATCTTCCTATCAAGTGAAGGACAATTGTGTCTCGCACTTTCCTTGGAGTGGAAGACAATTATGTCTTTCAAAATTTAAACTAATGGTGGGAATACCCTATCCTTAGGATATATAGTTTGTGTGCCTTAAATGACTTTCATGCCTTTAAACACTTTTATGCCTAGGTACCTTGTGTACCTAGGAAACTTGCACTCTCAAGTTTTAATCGTGAATTCATATCTCTTACCCCACACTAAAACTAAGATGTGGTCCTCCATGAAAATATAAATATAATTTTTTTAAACAAAATGACTACATTAAATAAAAGTCATGCACAAAAAAGGTAGTGCTTTTATTGAAAAATAGGGAATGTTAAACTAATGGCATAAGCCTTGTTGTTTTATAAAATTTTAATTGCTCAGAAGTGAAATACAGATGGAGTCGGTTACAATTATAATGCCTAGAAAGGAACTAGCCATCCAACCTTTGTAATGGAAAAGCTCTAGTAGGTCAAATGATATGAATGACAAAAATACCATCTCAGTGAATGTGAATTTTCTCAAAATGGCACATGAACTTGGAGTTGTATAACAAAACCTTCATTCCCAAAGAAAATGTTTTTTACTTTATTTGGTGGTCATGCCATGATTTTTGTTTGTACTCTTCCACATCTTGACTCTAATGAGCGAGGAATTGGGCTTCATCAATCTATAATAAAGTATCTAGGCATGATTTCAAGAATGAATCCTCATCCATTTGTCCTACATGTGCAATGTGAAGATACAACACCAAAAATTTAACTAGAAGGATCACCTCTTTGCCATATACTAAATTGAATGGGGTACTTTTATTCAGGCACTTGTAAGTTGTTCAGTAAGCCCACAGTACTACATATACCCTATCATCCCAATCAATTTGACCAATATTACAAATATTCATCAAAGTGGTGCTTGGGATCTTACTAAAAGCTTCAACAATACCATTGGCTGGAGGGTGGTAAGGTTTTTTTATGGTATGCAATCATGAACTCATTCAATAAGATGCAACTTATTTATATTTAGGAAATGGGTACCATGATCACTAGTGAAACCTAGTGGGCATCCAAACCAAGTTATGATATGATCCCAAATGAAGCACATAGCATTATCAAATATACAATATCTTCTTAGTGTAGCTTCAGCTCACTACATGAGGTATTCAGTTGTTATGATATACTAAGAACTTGTTTATCATCCAGTTGGAGTGATAGGGCCAATAAAATCAATGGTCCATTTCTCAAATGGTTCCTGAGAGAGAATTTCTCATTGAGGCATGGTATCTCATCAGTTTGGTTTCCATACATACTGACATATGTCACACTAGCTAACATATATCTTAGCATATCAAAAAATAGTAGGCAACCATAATCTAGCCAATAAAACTTTACATGTAGTAGCCTCTCTAACACAGTGTCTTTCAATAATACCTTCATGAACTTATCAAAGGACCTCAGAACACTCATGTTGCATAACGTAGTGCTGAAGAACCTCATCATTGCCAAGCTTGTAAATATATCCTATTATGATTTGAAAAGGTATAGCATGGACAGTGAGTTATTTCTTGGCCTAAGGGGTGAGATAGTCAAGCATTGATCCAGTGGTTAAAAAGGCAACAATATATTTGATATCCTTAGGTACATGAATAACATATAATAGTTGAACATCATGTAAGTCATCTTTAATTGTGCATGGTGTCTCTCTAGATTCAATTTAGGATAGATGGTTAGGTCCACAATTAGCTTTTCAAGGTTTGACCATGATGGAAAATTGAAACTCTTGGAACAATAATATCTAGCAGCAGATTTGTCTATGTAGCACATGTTTATTTACTAATTACTTATAGGCCTCATGATCTATAAAAAAGACAAAGGGTGTTTCCAACAAATATTGTCAAAACTTTTGCAAAGCATAGACCATGGACAATGCTTCATTCTCTATTATGGTGTAATTCCTCTTAGTTGGAGTGAGTTTTCTACTAGTAAAGAGATTAGATGATTGAGGTAACCTTCCCTAGGTTGTACAATAATTGAACCAAATACCATTCTAGACACATCAACATGGATATGAAATGGTTTTGTCCAATCTAGGAATTGGAGGATTAGAGCAGCCACCATCTTGTCCTTTAAATTTTCAAATGATTATTGATAGGAGAAAGTCCATATGAAGTGTTCGTTATGCTTTAAAAGTTCCTCTTAGGGTGTGATAATCTTTTCCTATCTACAGATGAATTTTTTATAGTATCCTATGTGTCCTAGAAAGGTGTAGACCTCATATTATGAATTAGGCACTAAGAGTTGAATAATAAAGGATACCTTTGTTGGGTCTAATATAAGTCCATATTTACAAATAATGTGTCCTAGGATCACACCAAAAGGTGTATCAAATAGGCACTTCTTTAAGTTCAGTGATATTTGTAAGATTCGATAGCACTCAAACATGAGCCTTAGGTTAGAACAATGGTCCTTGACCAAGACATAGACCATCCAGTCATCCAAGTAGACTTGAATAAATTTATGGATGAAACCCTTAAAGTATTCAAGAGCTATACATGAGAACATAGTTAGTGCATTTTTAACCCAAAAGGCATGACAATATATGCAAGTGAGCCCCATTCAGTAGCAAACATTATCTTTTATTGGTCCTCCTCAACAATTTGGACCTAATGGTATCCTAAAAAATTCATATAAAAAATTATATATCTCACATCTAGCAACACCTTCAAGTATTTACTCTGTGAATGGTGTTGGAAAAGGATCAATGACACAGGATGCATTAAGTACCTGATAATCAATGCAAATTTGGATGCATCCATCTTTATATATACTAATCACCACGGGATTGACCCATTTAGATTCATCAATGGGGGTGATTACTCTAATGTGTAGCATAATTTTAATTTCTTCTTTGATGTGAACCCATAGATTAGGATTCATCTTATATCGCCTTTTTTTGACTAGTCGAACACTGTCAACCAGTTTGATATGCATCTTTCTTAAGGATGGATTAAATCCTTTCATCTTATTATAGCTTGTTGGAAATACATCTTTATATTTTTTTAATATCTTGAATATTTTGGAAATTTTAGTGTCAATCCAGTAATTATTTATAGTATCCATATTTGGTTATTGCTCCATGTTGATGTTACACTGGATAGTCTGAATTGGCCCAGAGTAAGGGTTATTTATATCGATACCAATATCAAAAATATCTCATGCACCATAGTCTATAGAGACATCCAAATGGTTTGATGAAAGGTTATGTGGATTGGATCTTTCACCTTCTTTCACATTAAACACTAACTTTGGTTTCCCTAGATGTATCTCTTCACACTAGTCCTAATCAAGGACTAATTTTGGCATAAAAATAACTTGTGTCGATGGTTCATTAAAGAGATGTAGATCTTATTCAAAAACATGATGTATATTTATTAGATTATTTTTAATGGGACTCATGTCACTAATAATTTCTCCATGCATGGCTTAGAGAGTGAGGCATAAATCCATCCCAGGTGGGGGGTAAGATAGTATCAATTTCATGTTCTCCTTTAAGAGATGCCAAAACTGGGTACCCATGTGTCATTCTTCATGAACATACCATTCACATGCCTAGGTGCATAAAGTTTCATATAATGCATGCACCCAAAAGTAATTTGGTAAGTATGACTCTTCATCTCTCCACATTCTCTCACAAGCTTCTATATGGGGTTCAGGTGCTAGTACTCCATTATAGTTGATTATTTCCTTGACTTTGTTGTCATGATAGAAATGGTGATGCAAGGTATAACATAATTTATCCCACTAAAGGATTCACTCATGATGGGTTCACCACCATATTATAATTGTACCATCTAAGAGGTGAACCAAAGATCAAATACAATTAGTGTCAATGTGATAAAATTACTCAAGGCACTAGATAAAGTTGTGGACTTCCATTTATCCATGGAAGCATGGAGCCTCATTGAGTCTCTCTAAAGGTGTATCTATTATTGGTCCCCTCATGGCATATCTATTAATAAGTTGAATGAACATGTGATGTTTATGAAGCTAGTGTGGAATAGTCTCCCAACTTCCAATGGCACTACACACTCTTATAGTGAGGTCATAATTGTTATGCACCCGACAATTATAGGCATTATTTGTAGTGTCAAAAAGGGACTGAGTGCCCATCCATTAGACAAGGCCATTAGGAGTAGGTTCATGTTTCTCATCATCTATAATAGTGACATTATAAATGTGGTTTATATATTCTTCCACATTAATAAGTTTGATGTATGAGGGCTCATGTGTTTGATTGAAAGGAATAAAAATGTGTTAGTCAACATATTCAAAACTAATGTAGTGCTTTTTGAAACTTAAATCTACATTATCTTCATAACACTAAGGTCTCCATGATAAAATTGGAAAGTCATCAACTTATACTAACTCAAGAAACTTAAAATCAGATTTGAAGGGTACTCCAAGTATATCAATCGTTGCATTCTTGAGGACTCCAATTGGTAGAGCATGAGTTTTATTGGCCATGAACAATACATGTAGTGAAGGTTGTAATGTTAGACTAGCCATTTTTTTCCATGATTCCTTATGAGGACATTGACTTCAGTGATAGTGTCAACTAGGATGTCCCAAATTACCTAACTATCAATGGCAACATTTACTAGTATCTCCTTATCTTCTAAAGGTGTAGGAAGAATAGGGGTATCTTACCGTTGATCATGATTCAATTGATGATCCTTGCTCTATAGAGTCACTAGAGGTTGAGCATTAATTGGTTCTTGTATCTTATTCTTAATCCAAATGCTTATTTTTGGAATAATGTCTTCATACAACATATGCTTTCAAAGTTTTTGGAAGTCATCTCATGCCAAGTTTTTGTGGCTCTACTACCTTATATAGATCAACACACTATGTTTTTTATTTATCTTTGATAAATTATATTTATCCTTAGATTTCTCACACAAATCTCATAATGCCCTTTACTTCTATTGTTGGGGCATTAGGATACTTCCTTTCCTGAGGCTCCTCACATTGTACCTTCTCAATAAGAGTGGATGTGGATAAAGATTGTCCTCTGATATGTGTAGTGATATTTACTTGTATTGTTGGGGTATTTGAATGTGCACACAAATGTGGTTTATCTATAAAAATCATACCTTTACCATTTTAATTTCTCTCCTTAGTGATGGTTGTGTACAAGTCAAGACACTCCTCCAATCGATGATCCTTTTTACAAAAAGCATATATAGGGTAAATTAGACAATTGCTTTGATAGTGGTCTAGAGATCCACACTTGTAACATGTTCTTGGTGGGAAATAATCACCTCCTCATCCTCATCCTCTACCTTAACCATGATAACCACCATTATCTTGATTAATAGCTACAAAGGTTTGGCATGTACCACATGCACGTGCTTCATGGATGTCACTAATTAATTGGCAATCATTAGTGTCATAAGTGTAAGCATCTCATATTTTATAATAATTAGACACCTTTGAGTGTGTTTCTCACTATAAAAGTGGACAAGAGTGTACATCATGCTATTCATGATAGATTTCACATGACTGCTTTAGTACAGTGCAAATGTTCTTATACAAGAAGTTACTCTGGGTATATCCTTCAGACTCACAATCAATGCACCAAAGACCACTACAAGTTTTATGTACATTATTTATAGTTAATTTATCAAGTTAAGATTCCATTAAATCTATCTAGGCTTTTATGAAAGGACTAATCCCAGTATCAATACTACCAACCAATTCAATACAAAGTGCGACTTCTAAAGTCTCATGAAGGCTAGTGAAGTTTTTTTAGGATAGTGTTCATCATAAAGGTAGTAAAAAACCTCCCATGAACCATTGTGCATGTTGTGCAGCATTGATTTTGAATGATAAATTTGATAAGAGTTTTTTTAATTGAGCATTATACTCTCATAAACTTTTAGTAATATTTTTATTTATGTCCTTTAGCATGACTATACTTTATTTTTTAAATTCAAGAATATCAAAATTTTGAAGGAATGCCATTATAATTTGATCATAGTCCACCACCGCTTATTGAGGGTCAAAATTTATATGTCATTTGTGCATTCACCCTAATAATGTAGTTTTGAATTGGGTGGCTTTTATCTCATAAAAAGTGATGCCTCATGCCCTCCAAATGAGTTCACATTTATGGAGTGTTATGAAATATTTTCCATGCCTTGATATTTAGGTAAGTGAAGTGTCATTTCATAATATATTGTGGATGGTTGAGGTGATCAAATTGGTGGTTATTGAGGACCTCCAGATCTTATCCCATGAGGAGGAAGTACATTAATTCCTTCTACAACACTTTTCAGTCTAACTCTAGCACTTCTAGAGCCTTTAATGCCTCCAAATCCTCTAGCACCTCTATTAATAATGTCCATGTTGTGGGGTGAAATGGCTAGTTTATTAATTACACTTGGGTTATTTTTCTATCCACCCTAAATGTCAGGTCTTCCTGTCTTTCCAAATTATGCCATGAAATTCCCTTGAAGATGGAAGGAAAGTGTTAGGTCTATATGAATGTCAACTGGCTTGATTCTAATACCCCTTATAGGTTTAGTCTCTAATTTTACAGCATATGTATCCTAATTATGTATATGTATGTCATCTGAGTCAAAATCATGAGCACTCACTATGATTAGGGAGTGTGGTTGGTTAAGGCTTGGTTCTTCAATTTCTATCATCCAGATGGGTTCTCTTTCATATGATAAAAGTGGCAAGAGGTGTGGTTCAAAAGTGATGGGGTCCTCTTTATGTGTTTCTACTTCTCTACAAATCCTAACAACACTTATTGAGTTCTCTTGGTCTCTTCCCACACCACTTACTCCTATAATCCTCTACCAAGCTTCATCATACTTTTGCTTTCGCAATGCCCACTGATTAGCTACCATTCTAAACCTACAATCTTTTACCAACTCTTCCGCATTACCCATCCAAATTTGTAGCTCATGTAAAAAGGGATTTAGCTCTCCATCATCAAATTTTCAAGTCCACAATCAATAAATAACTTCTTGATTTATAATGAAAAATGTCAAATGTAATGGCAATGTGGTTATCTAATGAATTAGAACTTGGCTTCTTCAGGACATGAATAAGTAGTTACAGTGTACTCCAAAATGTAACTGTTAGAAACGCCTCTCAACCAAATTTTGATAGCTCACATTCATAGATCTCCAAGTCATATTAAATATCTTTATCATTCTAATGTCAAAGATTATCTTCTCCCAAGGTTTTGTGATTGTCCTTGAGCATACATAGATATCCAAGTGTGCAAATGAACCAAGATGTTAGCAAAGAAATATTTAAACAATGCACTATAAATATTTTACTCTACCCACTATCTTGTGGAAAATCTTAGTTCAAGGTAAGGAACTACAAAATTATCTTCAACTCCTATAATCCATTGTTCAATACTCTCAAGGGTGATATGCTCAAAGATATTCTATGACTATGTAACAAGTTCTTTAAGGCCTAGTAATAGAACCAAATGTTGGTTTTTTATTATTAATAGAGCTTCAGTGCTAAAGTGTAGCCTAATGAGCTAGCGCACTGGCCCTTTCAGGCAAGACTATGTCTTGCATGCTCACCCGTAGCATGCAGCTAAAGACTGGTTCTCACAAGTTATGTTATGCAATAACATTTACTTAGTTATATTCCTTATGTTAAATATATATTTAACTAGATATTATACAGATAGAAAGATAAACTAATTTAATCTTAGGATCATCATGTTTAACCACCATAATTACAAAAAAGAGTGCCATGAAGTTCTTGGATTGTTATTTAGATGAAGAAAATATTTGTATAGATTTCATACAAAGTTCCAATCATCTAAACACTCAACTCAAAGTCTTGTAGATACATAACTTATCCATTTACTAAATATAAATACAATAATAGTTATAATATCCTCCACTTCATATATTAAGCTTCCACCAAGTATATTCATAGAAATCCCTCTCATAGTGCTTTACAATAGGGGCATTTATACTTTTTTATCCTTGACCAAGTATTTACAACATTAATGATAGAAGTAATTGAGTAATGAACTCTCAACAAACTAAGAGTTATGGCTACAATTTTTGGTGCACTCAAAAGAGGAATTTGGGGCCATGATTGGCTACTTGCTAATTCCCCTCATATTATATATGTCTATTATCTACATTCGTGAATGTACTTCACAATATGGAGGCATTAATCTTGTATTGCATGGCCATGACAGGGGTCATGGTTAGGTAAAACCTTATTTAATGCATACATTTTTATTATTTATGTTATATACTCATAAACACATTAACATATACCTTGGAATGCAAGTGGAAAAATTCAAGGTTGAAGGTAAACAAGGGAAGTTAATATTATATTTTCTTAAAATTATGATTATTATATGATTCATGGTGAATGCATGGATGAATATCTACATAGAATCATCATATGAGTATGCCTTTATTGTGTTGAATGTATATGGTTATAAATGGGATTATATATATTTCTTATTTTGTGATGGATTTTAAAAATAAATAAATAATATCATAAACTTCCCTCGTGGCATGTTGTGAATCACTCATTTATACCTCATGCTTTGTTCTTGGTACTTATAGTCTTAGTGAGACATTATGGTTAACCACTTATATATCTCTTTTTTTAACTACTAATATGGATTGAAAGGTGTTACCACCTTGCTGAAAACTACTTGCATAACTAAGAAAACTAGACTTGATTTCGC
>JARHVA010000153.1:45000-87500 GCA_037957365.1 Torreya grandis
CTCTGTCCAGTGTTTAGTAAATAAATCATTCCTTCAATGGCCCATTATTTTTAAGCATTTTGTATTTGGACATTGTAAGATGTACAAATATTAGCTTCAATAAATTTTAAAGTGATTGAATAATGCCTTGAATGATCCATTTTTCATGATATTCAGAGCTATAATGACCCATTATTCATGAGAGTCATTTCTTTTATCAATGATCTCTCATAAGTTTCAATTGTTCACTTGGCATTTAATGCAACAGGTAGCTATCAATCTGTGAAATGTTTGGATTGAAACAACAGGCATATATGACTCAAAAAGATGATATTTATATGTATTTGTCTATTTTATTAAAATGGAAAATGTCTAAAATTTAAGTTGACAATAACAAAACCATAGCAACTAAACCCATACTACAAACTAGTTCTTGTCAAAAAAAGCCTACTAATTTTGGTCAATAAAAAGTTACATTTATACTTGGCTGAAGTTGATCAATACTATGGTCTAACAATAAAAAATTTGACCCTAGATTTATATATACAATAATATGCTCTGAAAGCAAATTTTGGCAAAAATAGAAATAATTTATGGGCATAATTGCCAAATTTTGCATAAAATATCAAAAATTAAAGAGTAATTGCCCATATATTACATTTGTTAAGGATACCATTTTGGAGGTACGTGGAAGACCATGTACATATACAATCCAATAAATGGAAACTTTGGTAAAATCTGAGTAATGCATTCTATCTACTAGCCATACCTAGATCATAATTTTCTTTCAGCTAATTGCAAACTAAAATTATAATTCTCATATCTTGCCTCCATGGGATTGATTAAAAAAAATTAATTCATTTCACACATTCCACAAAACACCATATAAATCACTTTATGGTGCAATAGTAAGAGCTTTGACAACAACTATATATTAGTGATAACTAATCCAATCATCATAAAAACATCATGAATAGTTTAATAGAGCTACAAGTAAGATGTTACCCTAATTGTCATTCCTCAAGGCTCTAATTAATTTTTGCCACTTTGTCATGAAAACCACAATAATGTTAATAATGTGAGGAAGACATAAACTATAAAATTGAACAAAAATAACAACTACTCGTTGAGGGTTTAAAAACTTGAAAATGCCAAAGAGGAAATCGTACACTAATCCTCGTGTTTGCAGATGTGAATTCCTTGCTAAGTCTTTTTTGTTCTCTATAATTTTTTGAATTTTCATATGGATGAGACACCTATTTGACAATACTTAAATATTTGTGAAGGCTAAACAACCCAAATGGTTTGTGTATGCTTCCATATTACTTGTACATGCCTATTAGGGCACTTACAATTGCAACACCTAATCCAAATCCCCTTTTCATTATGATTTTTGTGAAATAGTTTCAATGTATTTGGTAACATGAAATGATTTAATTGTATGAAACTTTACAAATGTGTTTGGCATCTGTAGGGTTTAACTTATCAACATGTATCACAGGTGCTTAAGACTCTATGTTCTTAGAGTTGTAAAAATTTTCCTAGGTACAACCATGTTCTACATTCCCCTACATATCCAAAATAAAAGAACTCATAATAATTAGTCAACTCTTTTCTCAATCGAATGTATTGAAGTCGTATCATGACACTTTTTATCTTAATCAAAATGTTGTAAACCTTAATTCCCCCCTTTTACAATGGAATGATATAAAAGTATGATATTGTTAATACAAATGCATGATGAGAAATCTTATAATATTTTTGATGGATCTATACACATTAAAATTAAATCTTGCATGTTGTTAGTAATGGATTACCTTAAAGGTGGAAGTTAAGTTGGAAGAGATCTAATTTTTTTTTTTTTTAAATGAATATTTGAAAAATAAGAATATAAATTCATGGTCATACGTAAATTGAAACTCATGACCATTGATCTCATCTCATTCTTTTAGTACAAAGCGTTAAAAAAAAATCATATTTATTATAAACATGATAGTGGAAAATAAGGTGGTGTTTTCCTTCATACAATGTGACAATGATATATGCTGGGAGGAGATGTTCCATTTCATGATGAGCTTGGACAATGGTGAAGTGGTGGGAAAGGGTAAGGCCCCAAAACATGAAAGTGGTGAAATATTTTGAAATAAGTTAAAGTAGTGACAGTGAAGGGAAATGATAATATATCATGAACAAATTTTCATATATTCAATACCAATAATAATGGTACACCAAAAAAAGAGTAGGAAAGATAATCTATTCCAAATCAACAATAAAAAATTTGTAAATAATGATGATGATGATGATGATGATGATGATGATGATGATGATTTAATTGTTGGAATAATGCATATTTAAGCTTACCTATGGTTAATAGGGTAAGTTATTTATTACCGAGGGTAAAATTTATTTACCTTGGTTAATTTATTTTATTGTTGAGAATTTCTCAACAATATATTTGTTCGTAGTATGAGAAAACAAATAGTTTGTTTTCTCTATTTTGTAATCATTACAAATAGTTTGTTAACATGAAACAAACTATTTGTATTATAAATACTTTGCATTATATGAGAAATTAATGAGATATTATTGAGAATATACAGAGAAATTTGTGGATTACCACCTATTTTTTAGGTGTGACAAATTTAGTTATTCTCTGGAAATATT
Source organism: Torreya grandis (assembly GCA_037957365.1). Lineage (NCBI taxonomy): Eukaryota > Viridiplantae > Streptophyta > Pinopsida > Cupressales > Taxaceae > Torreya > Torreya grandis. Next base: position 47,644 of record JARHVA010000153.1, read on the forward strand.
TGCAGGTTATTTGTTGTGGGTTCTCTCTCCTGGATTGATCCTGTGGATCCTGTGTATCTCCTGCTCATTCTTTCATGGTATCAGAGCATGGAGTTCCAGTTGAAGATCCTCTTCCCTAAAATTTTCATCTTTTAACACATTCAAAAATATTATTTTATTGATGTGTTACAGATATTTTTAATTCTCTCAAATTCTGGTTCTTATTTACTAGTTTTTTTTTTGAAAAATTCTGTACTTTATGCTCATTACATGACCGTAAAGATTCCAAAAATCAGATTTTTTTTCATGAGGACGTAGGAAATCAAGTCAGGAATCTATTTAAATTTTAATTTTCGCATTTGGATCAGGACATACAGCTCTTTCATTCAAAAATTTGCAGACTGGTCCCTGTTGGCAGACTGTAGTAACTGTCCGTTTTTCTGATGTGGCAGATCGTACGGTGGATTTTTTTCAAATCTGAGACCTGTTAATGAAATATGACTCTTATATCTTTCTATCCATATAAATTTTGACGAATTTGGATCATGCCATACAACGTTTTGGAAGCCAAAAACAGGAAATTAAAAACTATTTTTTTCCCTGCTGTATAGCCGTACGGATTTCTTTTTTTTGAACGCCTTATGCTGCATAAAATCCAAATCTGAAAATTTAATGTGATAGCAGACTTCAATATATTTCATTTCATGCTGAGAAGGACGTATTTGGAGCAGTCCGTATAGTTCTTTTGGCAGATCCAGTGGAGCCATTCTGCATTGCTGAAAGGTGTTTTTTTCTTGGCTATTTTTCTCAAATATTTCCCTGACCACCACGCCTTGCTGGAAAAAGAGTTTATTTTTGATAAAGCCAAAGATTATTCAGCTGATATCTCACATGTGTGAGTCATTTTTGGCTTTTTTTAATTAATTATTTTAATTTTTAGTGGTTTAAATGCAAATCTCTAGCTTTGAAAGTTCAAATTTGACTTTGCTAAAGCGGCTAGAGATATTTTGTTAAAAATTTGTAGGGAGGAGGTCTTGGGGTCAAATCCCCCTACATTTTTTTTGCATAAAAGCCATTTTTTAATTTTGTATAAGCCAAGGCTAAATTTTTTTTTCGTCGGGAGACGTTAAATTGTAACGGGAGGGGTGTTTTTTTTGAGGAAAAACAAATGTCTAGATTGTTCTTGTCAACTTCATCATCTTCCTCGGGAATGGAATCTCGATTATTTGAATCTCTAAATTATACAAATTACCATGTTTGGAAGCCAAAAATGCAACAACTCCTTCAATCAAAGGGCTTATGGAGAATTTTTTCTGAAACGACACCTGCAGCATTCACCACTGAAAAAGACAAATATGCATATGGATGTAAGCAAGATGAGGCTCTTGGATTGATTTGCCTCAACGTATCAGATAATCTTCAATTTCACATTGCAGATGCTACTACGCCAAAAGAGGTATGGGAAAAATTTAAAAACCTATTTGGCAAAGTTAATGAGTTTAAAATTTTGCAATTAGATGCAGAATTGAGTACTCTCTCTCCATCAGATTTTCCTTCAATAGATGAATTCTTGGCAAAATTCAAATTTATAAGGTCACAGTTGAAAGCTGGTGACAAGGATAAAAGTGATCAGGAGTGCATTTTCATGATTTTGTCAAAGTTGAAAGGACCATATAGTGTTTTTTCCTCTGCTTTTTATACTATGATGGATACATTAGGTGATGAATTCAAATGGCCTTCCTTTGAAGTTTTTTGTGAAAGATTGACTAGGGAGAAAACAAAATTAATGGCCTTAGATGCTCTACCTGGTCCTAGTCATGCTCTAGTTGCTAATTCTTCTAAAGGAAAACCTTCACCTAAGTCTAAAAAGCAAGCACCTTCAAATAACCCTCCAGAGTCCACCACCCAATCACCTCATCATTCTAAATCTACTAAGACCAAAAAGTGCTTTAAGCAAAAGAAGAAAACATTTGGTCCATGTAATTTTTGTGGTGGTCCTAATCATGATGAAAGTAGATGTTTTAAGAAGATGGAAGCATTAGAGGCAGCGGTTAGACAACACAAAATTTCCATTCCATCTCCATCTCCTTCTACTTCTGCAGGAAAAGGGAAAGCACTTTCAACCAGGGCTATATCTTCATGTCAGGATCAGTGGATTTTTGACTCAGGTGCTTCTCACCATCTCACACATTCTAAAGATCTATTGTCTTCTCTTACAGATTGCAGTACATCACATATTGTTATGGGTAACTCCTCACAGATTGAAGTTTTGGGATCAGGTACTGTTGATAAACAGGATGGATGTTTTAACAATGTATTACTTGTACCCCAAATCTCTTCTAATCTTCTCTCTGTATATCAAATATGTAATTCTGGTACTGGTAAAACTGTGGAGTTTACTTCACATGATGTTGTAATAAGAGAATGTAATGATCCTAGTGAGATAGTTGCTACAGGTACAGCAGACCATACTGCAAGACTCTATACTTTTGATAAGTTTGAGTCTTTTATGTCTTTTGGTTCTTCACTTATAGCACATGGTAATAATCTCAGCAAATTGTGGCATGAGAGATTAGGACATTTGAGTTATGGATATATGCAACAAATGAGTACAAAACATCTTGTAAAAGGCCTTCCTAAGGTCTCTTGTATTGATGGGGTGTGTCCTGGTTGTCTAGTTGGTAAACAGCACCAGGATCCATTTCCAGTTGGTAAGGCCACACGTGCAAATGCACCCTTAGAGTTGGTTCATAGTGATTTGATGACTTTTCCAACTCGTTCTTTTTCAGGGGCTAAATATGCACTCACATTCATTGATGATTTCACTCGTAAAACTTGGGTATATTTTCTCAAGTTGAAAAGTGAAGTTTTTGAGACTTTTAAGGCCTTCAAAGCCTTTGTTGAAAAACAATCATCTCTTCCTCTTAAGAAGATACGCACTGACAATGGGGGGGAATATGACAGTAATGCTTTCTATGATTTTTGTATTGAGCATGGGATACAACATCAGTTCACTGTACCACACACTCCTCAACAAAATGGTGTAGCAGAGAGGAAGAATCGAACATTGAAAGAGATGGCTAATTGTATGATTCACTCTAAAAATTTGGGTCCACAATATTGGGCTGAAGCTATAAATTGTGCAAACTACATTCAAAACCGTATGCCTCACAAAGCTGTGCAAAATATGACACCAGAAGAAGCTTGGTCTGGGATCAAGCCTGATATTTCAGATTTTCGCATCTTTGGGAGTCAAGCATGGGCATTCATTCCTGATGACAAACGTAAAGCATTGGAGAAGAAAAGCCAACCACTCATTTTTGTTGGTTATTGTGAAGATGTAAAAGCCTACCGTCTTTTTGATCCTGTCACACATGATGTGTTTTTTCGACGAGATGTTCAGGTTGATGAGTTACCCACTCCACAAGAGTGTACATCTAGTTCTTCTTCTCCCCCTCCTTCTTCTACTGAGGATAGTGAGGATTTGCTTTCTATTGTTGATGATGATGATGATGCACTTATTCAGCCACCATAGCCATCTTCTTCACCACATTTTCCTAAATGGGCAAAGAGCACTCTACATGCAGCTGGTTCTTTTGTTGGTGATCCATCTGATTCTTGTCGCACTCGCTCATAGACATTTGGTGTTGCTCTTTTGGGACAAGCTTGTACAGATGATCCAGTGTTGTTTTCTGAGGCTATTGGTATACCCGAGTGGGATGTTGCTATGTATGATGAGTATTCTTCATTAATGAAGAATGATACTTGGGATCTTGTCCCTCTTCCTAAGGGAAGAAAACTTGTAAAATGTAAATGGGTCTATAGGACAAAATATGCTGCAGATGGATCAGTAGATAAGTACAAAGCTAGATTAGTAGCTAAGGGTTTTTCACAGGTTGAAGGGGTTGATTACTCTGAGACCTTTGCCCCTGTAGCTAAGATGGATTCTATTCGGCTTGTACTCTCTCTTGCTGCTTCACATTCTTGGTCTATTTTTCAGATGGATGTGAAGAGTGCTTTCTTGCATGGTGATCTCCATGAGGAGATCTATATGGAGCAGCCTCCAGGATTTGTGCAGGACTCATCATTGGTTTTTAGACTCTGTCGTTCTCTTTATGGTCTCAAACAAGCTCCTAGAGCTTGGTATGAGAAGATGGATAGTTTTCTTTTGAGTTCTAGTTTTATTCGTTGTGAGTCGGATCACAATGTATACATCCTGAAGCAAGGTGAGGAGCTTGTCATTTTGGTTTTGTATGTTGATGATCTCATCCTCACTGGCAGTTCAAATTCCTTGATACATGACATCAAGGACAAGTTGACAGATAGGTTTGATATGACAGATCTGGGACTTCTACATTATTTTCTTGGTCTTCAAGTTTTTCAATCTTCTAAGGGCATTTCTATTGGACAACAGAAGTATGCGACAGATCTTCTTCATCGATTTGGAATGGTTGATTGTAAGCCTGCACCCACTCCATATCAGTCAGGTATTGTGTTGTCTGCCACTTGTATGACTCCTCTTGTTGATTCCACTTTGTATTGGCAACTTGTAGGTAGTCTTTTATACCTGACTCATACCCATCCTGACATCACATTTGCTGTGAACCTTGTCTCTCGGTTCTCACATGAGCCTCATGAGATTCATTGGCAAGCAGCCAAGCGTATTTTGCGCTACATTCGGGGCACCACTCACTTTGGTATACATTACACACCACAGAGTTCTACACAGCTTGTTGGGTACACTGACTCTGATTGGGCTGGTGATGTTGACACTCGCAAGTCCACTTGTGGATTTGTTTTCACACTTGGTTCAGGTCCAGTTGCTTGGGCATGCAAAAACCAGACTGCTATTGCATTGTCCTCTACTGAGGCTGAGTATCGAGGTGCTGTCAAAGCTAGTCAGGAGATACTTTGGCTTCGACAGTTGCTTGGAGAGTTTGGCTTCACACAGCAGGGTCCTACTACTCTTTGGTGTGATAACCAAAGTGCGATTGCTATTTCACGCAATCCTGTTGAGCATCAGCGGACAAAACACATTGAGATTCACATGCACTTCATTCGACATCTTATTCAGGATGGAGTTCTTTCTTTGGAGTTTGTGCCTACAGCTGAGCAGATTGCAGACATCTTCACTAAACCTTTGGCTTCTCCTCGTTATCTTCAGTTGCGAGCGATGCTTGGGGTGAAGGAAGTTGTCCTTGGGAGGGATTTCCCATGAAGTCCTTCCTTCCTTTATTTTTCATATATTTTGATTGGTTTGTACATGGGTACCTTATCAGGCCTAGTAGCCGGGACCCATCCTTGTTTGTCATTCTCCCTATGTTTCGCTTAAGGGAGGGTGTTGGAATAATGCATATTTAAGCTTACCTATGGTTAATAGGGTAAGTTATTTATTACCGAGGGTAAAATTTATTTACCTTGGTTAATTTATTTTATTGTTGAGAATTTCTCAACAATATATTTGTTCGTAGTATGAGAAAACAAATAGTTTGTTTTCTCTATTTTGTAATCATTACAAATAGTTTGTTAACATGAAACAAACTATTTGTATTATAAATACTTTGCATTATATGAGAAATTGACGAGAGATTATTGAGAATATACAGAGAAATTTGTGGATTACCACCTATTTTTTAGGTGTGACAAATTTAGTTATTCTCTGGAAATATTTGCAGGTTATTTGTTATGGGTTCTCTCTCCTGGATTGATCCTGTGGATCCTGTGTATCTCCTGCTCATTCTTTCATTAATATATTATATATTACTATTAGTGTGTGTGTAGACACACACTAGAAAATTGCACCACACGGTTTTAGTTATCGTAAAATACCCCCTTGGCCCCTTTGGTCCCCTTGGGTTAGGATATTTATTAAAACCCCCTTATACAAACCCATTTACCCCATTTGGCTAATTTAATTAGTTAATTAAGTTAAATGAGCCTATTTACACCTCCCCACCTAAACCCATGGCTAACTAATGAATACCTATCCCTAAGACTATTTCCCACTTTGGAATTTGATACCCTAACCTCCTAGACCTCTTCTTCATGTCTACCAATGCTACCTTAAATAACCTTAGACCACTTCCATTGATCTTAATGTCCAACTCAACTGTCAATGGCTATTTTTGGTAAACTTAGACTATTTCTCCCTAATCGATGTTGATCACCCCTCGACTGATGCCAGTTGACCAAGATCAATGTCAATTACTTAAGGTAACCCAAAGACCTTGCCTTAGGAGCTTGAAACTTTTGAGTGAGAATCATAACTTTTGAGAGAATCCAAGCTTCCAAGCGAACTAGAGAAATATCCCAAAGACAAGAAAGTGTTTTAGCACCTCACTATGAAAATATTAAGCATTATTACTCTGTCCACATTGTTCTAGGTTCCCAAACATCTTACATTCAACTTCAAGACTTCTCTAGGATATTAAACACCAAAAACTAAGTATATTGCACTTTTTTTAAGTTTAGTTATTTAGTTTTCAACTGTTTAATGTTTGTATCCACTTCCCATCTCTCCTCATATCCTCTCTTGTGTTTGAGTTCTACAAATCCAAGCACTCTTTCCGTAAAACACCCATTAAACATTCCTAGTCATTTAATTATCCAACCCCTAAGTTTGATATCCCTGAGAGCCTATTTTATCATCGTGACCATCATCCAACCCCAAAAAACCCATAAAATGCCTTCTTACAATTGAACCAAAACCCATTCTACCCAAAATCAATAACCCATAGTAACCAACATCAATCATCTCTGACTGACATTGGTCATTCATTGATTGACATCAGTTTTCTTGATTAGTATTAGTTGTATATTGACTGGTATCGATCACTGTGTAATTTATTTTCCCAAAAATAACAAGCTAATTCCACCCATCAACCCTCATCCAAAGTTTGGTTTTTTTTACTTCTATCACATCACAAGGTCTTAAACTATTTTTTGAATTAAGTTTTAACATTTTAGAATTAGTTTTTAACAAGTTAATGCCATTTTGATAAAAGCATTAATTTATCTTCAAAAACATTTCTTTCATTATGATTGAGTACTTTCTATTACTTTATGCAACACATTTCTTTTCATTTTCAAAACTTAACTTGTTTAAAGAGTGGATTGATATCCCTCCAAGGAAGCCTAGTACTTCTTGGATCTAGAATTTTCTAGTCAATCCACCAACCTATCTTGCTAATCAATCCATTTATAGATTTTTTCTTATTGTAGGTCATCCTCCCAAGCCAAAGAAGAGTTCTCTACATTGACTGGATCACGAGCGTACAACTAAATCCAAGTTCTTCTAAACCATACCCTTATTTAAAGTTTTTACTTGTTTTATAAAAAATAAAAATAAAATAAACATAAAACATTGTGAAACATTCTAGCATGCCTAGTGGAACCCTAGTGTTTTCTTAGGTTCATAATTGTGTAGGACATTTAGTTACATTAGTGAAAGTTTCATCCATTGCAATTCTTTTTTTGAAACTAAAACATTATTTATTTCATTTCTTCATTGAAAATCATAGTTTTTAATTATTCTTTTCCAAATTAATTTTTTATCTTCTTTGCTTTCTTGAAAAAGTTAAAATTTTCATATTTCTTCCTTTCTAAAAAGTCAAAAAATAATTCATCCTAGGATTAATAATTTCATCTTCATTTCACATTTAGGTGAACTATAGTTGTTCTTGTATTCATATAAATAAATTTAAATTTTCCTTTGGTTTAAAAATAACTTGCATCCATTGATTTATTGCTTGGTTGGATCACATAGTTTTAAAATAAATGATGAAATCAATCTTAGAAATAAATTTTATCACACACACAATACCAAACCACTCATATAAATTCATTCATCAAATAATTGGCATAAGGCCTGACTAGGATTTTGTCACTTAGTTGTAAACCTTTACCCTTGGAATTAACTACCAAGAGGAGAAACCAAAAATTAGTTTTTATGATTGAGTATAATCTTTGGTAATTAGTATATACTAGCTAAGCACCTGACACCCTTAGCACTTCAGTGTGTGAAGTGAGGAGATAGGTTGTAATATCAAGCCACATACTGATTAGAATACATACAAATTTATACCTAAACTACCTGAAACTTTCCATAGATTTCTTATCTAGTACCTATTTCAAAAACCACAGTTGAGTCACACAATTCTAAAAACTTAAGGCATAAGCTACAAGCCAGATAAAAAGAACCTTTGGGATTTAAACACACATAATGTGTATTTTATCTTCTTTAATTTTCTTATCTTATCTAATTTTGATTTGTGATGAATCGAACCCCCCTTATAAATCTTCCACCATCTTGCCTTCATCTACCTCATCTCCATTACCTTGTTCAATGGGGAGCCCCTTATATTTTCTCAAGGAGATCCTAACTTTGTTATACTCCTTAAAAATAACCCTTTTGACTTAGAACTTTGCCTTACATAACAAGCCATTTATGCTTCCATATCACCCTAAAACTAGCCCAACCTTGCCTATAACCAACCCAACAACACCTAAAACCAACCCAACCTTGCCTATAATCAATCCAATCTCAACTATAACCAACTAACAACCTCTTAACTCTTATGTGACCATTGTCATAACCCACCTCAACTAAAACTATCTCAATCTCACCAATATTTGGGTTACCTATCCCAACCATCATATAAACCACCTCAACTTCATCAAACTTTAGACTACCTACCTCAAACATCATAAAAATTACCTAAACCCACTTTGAGGCAACCCTCTTTATCTCAAAACCAAGGCTTGGTCTATCCTTTTAGTCATCCAACCAACAAATATCAATCTAACCTATCAACAACCTACTTTATCAACCTTATCAAATCTACCAAACCAGTCCATCTTATAAAACTCATCAAACATTCTAAACCATCCAACCTCATCAAATCAAACAAAAAACTATCAACCAAATTTTTCAAACCCATCAATCTTATAAAACCTACCCAACCTATCAAATCAACCAAAGTTGTTAAGTCAATCCAACTTATTCAATCAACCAAATTTATCAAATCAACCAATTAGATCGCAACCTCAAGATCCATTAGTGCACTCTCTTCCTAGGTTGTACACCCTACTAGGGGAATCATATGTGTCAATATTGGATAAATTGTTAATAGCTTCTACCATGAAAGTCCTCCAATCAAACCACCTCAACAATTCAATTCCTCCCATCTTATACCAAATTTATATAAGTAAAATGATATGTGAAACTTCCACCATGTCATTGGGCATAATGTTGATAGATGTAAGACATTTAAAATCATTATCCAAGACTTGATTGACAAGGGTGAGCTTGTGATGGATAACCTAAATGAACATCCCCCCCCCCCCATCAAGCACTTGACACCTTCTGGAAACCATTCTAAAACCACCCACCTTATGCAAAAAATGAGCATACTAATGTGGAAACATCTCACAAACATGAGTTTAATATAGTTAATGTTGTTCTTGAGGAACTTATAGTTAATGAACCCATGGCCCAAACCATCGTCTCCTCTCCAATCACTTCCATAATGGAGTTACCTATCATTATTTTGAAAATCATAACAAAGGAAGAAACCACCATCCCTTCTCTAATTATTGAGGTAGTGGAATCACCAATATTTCCTTTACCCTTCCTTTGGAAAGCATAACTGATGAAGAGATTGTCTCACCTACCCCTTCCATGGAGGAATCACCTTTGAATCTTTAGAGCCATTGATAGAGGAAAATGAAAATTTTACCATCCCACCTCCACTTGGTTTATCCTTAGATTCCACTACTAAGGGAATTAAGCCTATCTATAAACCATTTTCATGGTTGGTCCAAAATCTATAGTTTATATCTCAATCAAACCTTGACTGGCCACATTTTGTGACTACCTTGGACTCTCATACCTAACCATGAAATAATCACCAACCAAAACATTATCCACCCAACCTTCAACCTCTATAATTGAAACTACCACTAACTCAACCAAACCAACAAAAACCTCCACATCCTAGACTTTAGATAAACCAACCATCCCAACTCCTTCAAATACCACCAAAGCAACTTCCACTACCACATTAAATCCCATAAATAACCTAGGTGTCCTTCCCACTCAGAATCTTACCCATCCTCCATTAAAATTATACTTGACACCACCAATCCCACTTAGAAATATACAAGCCAAGCCAATAAATAAAATCGAACCATTTAGGATTCAAAAATCCAAAACCACCTTACCTCCCATTTCCACTTTAACTTCCATTATTGGGTCAAATACCTCATCTATTTTAAGACCTCACCCTTCCACCTTGTTAAAAATATCAAGCCTTCTAAAGAAACCACAAGTCTAACATCCACTTGTAACTATACCTCTACCCATTCTTACCAAACCCTTAACCCAAAAATCCTCAACCTCAAAACCATCCACCTTAAAATCATATACCAAAAGCATTCCACCACCCAAAGATCCATCCATTAAGACTAGCCCTAAAAAGGTATCCACCCCAACTATCAAAACCAAAACTTCCCCCTCCTTGCCACCCTTGCTAGAATCTTATTCTAACATCTTGTAAAGGTTTATATAAGATTCCTACTTATTATTACCTCCCATATATTCATTTTATCCTCTTATTCCAAATCTAGCTTATTTTAATGATAATTTAATTTGTGTATACAATAGGACACTTGGACATGATATTAAGAAATGCAAATATCTCCAAGACATAATTCAAAAACTATGTGATGCAGATGATTTGTTAATAGAAGAATGATCCCACCTTTAATACAAAAACCAAAATCTACCACCCCATTTCAACCTATCCCCAAACTCTCATCTAAGAGTGCGAAGGAAATGAAGCAATCTACTATTCCATATTCCCTCCAAATCCATAATATTCATGTGGTCACTCAATCACAAGCCCAAAAGGTTAAATGGAAAGCCAAGTTATCCATCCCATGTAAATACCCTTCTTCCACCAAATCACCCCAAACACCTTCACCCAAGCCCAAGATTTATATCTTGGGTACACACCCCAATCCAACCCCTCTAGACTAATACATAGGTCAACTCTAAAACAACATCACCAAATACTGGTGAAGATAATTTTGTATGAGTTAATCCAAATGTCACCCCAACACCATCAATCTATGATAGAGGCCTTTCAATTGATATAGGTTCAAAATGAAGATCCATGACCTCTAACATCCTTAGTTGGAGCCCTTCATTTGTATGCCCTCATCACTTTCCAAGATTTGGAGATACCCCTTAGTCATCCAAATGATCTGGATCCTCCCCTCTTTATGACTGCCCACATCAACCAAACCTAGATCAATATGGTTATGATTGATGGGAGAGATAACATTAATATCATTTCCTCCCATGTGTATGATCAAATTAAACTCTCAAATAACATCATGTTGGAGACTACCATTGTACATCTATCTTTTAATGATTCCATTGAAACTGCCTTAGGGATGGTCATCCTTCATATACATTTGTGCCCTCACACTCTTCCTAAGCTCTTTTACATGGTAGAAGGAGAGTTTTAATATAATGTATTTCTTGGATTCCATTGGATCCATTACATGGGTTGTGTTCTATTAAATTTGCATTAGTACATCAAGTTTGAGTACGAGGGTTAAGTCCATGTCATTCCAACTGACCCTAGTCCTTTCCAGTCATGAAATATGGCCTACTAACCTAATGATGTTCTCATACCAATAAAAGATGAATCTCCTTCATCTTCCATAAACCCAACTTCTGAAAGATCATCCATACCTACCTCCCAATTTCCTATGAATGACCCCTTAGAATCCACATTCCAAAATCTCTTTCTTGGGGAGTACTACCTATTGACCTTAGATGCCCTTCCTACTCCCCAAGAGTATGGAAATATTAATCAGCATCTTAATTATAATTCCAACATTGGAACCATAACTCCTTTTAGTCCTCCTAATTTCAAAACCAATCTTGTTTATGGGGGTCTTGATCAACCACTTTTTACCTCCAATACCTCCTCTTTTATTAAACCATTCACCTATGATTTCTCCTTTTTAGATAGACTGTAGTTTTTGAAGACATACCTCCATTGGTGTGCTTCAAATGGATTCAGTTTGTGATGCTATGAACATGGACCACATGATTTTCTACCATGTAAAACTCAAAAACCTCATGAATGATATGGTCTTGGATTTATTCCACCAAAAGAGCCAACCAACCCACCTTCTATTGCCATCAGTGAAGAAGAAATCCCATCCTCACCAACCCTTTTTCCTTTGAAATCTGAGGATCTTGATACCATTCCCCTTAAAAAAAAATTTATAAATATGATTAGTTTTAGACCCATAAATTATCAAAATGATGGAGGAACTAGAATCATTCCTAGAATCATTCCTCTAACTTACCCTGAGATGGTAGAAGATGATTATGCTACCATTAATATTGTTTAGTGTTAGGATGATGATTCCCTTCTCATCTATATTTGTGCTAAAGATTAATCTATTCAAAAATCCTTTCCTCTTGAGACATTTACCATGTTTAATGAATCCACTATTGATTTCAACTTGGGCACTCAAGATAACCCCCACATAGTCAAAATCAGCCAATCCTTAGATTCCTTAGAGCATCAGGATTTCTCTTCCTTTTCATGAGACTGTAGCATAACTTTTACTTGGTCTTACAGTGATATGTCAATAATATACCCTTTTATAGTCATCCATAACATTTTCACCAACCTCGATGCCAAGCCTATAGGTAAAAAATTTGAAGAATACACCCTCACATTACTCTTCTTGTAAAAGAAGAGCTCCAATGCCTCTTATCTGTTAACTTCATCCAACCCATTGATTATCCCCAATGCGTCTTGAATGTCATTCCTATCACCAAAGCAATAGGGTGACTTATTATTTTCATATAATTTAATGATATTAACCTTTCTTTTCTAAAATATGACTTACCTTTTGCAAGAATTAACCAACTTGTTGATCTAATGGTCGATCATGAGATGTTATCTCTTATGGATGGATTTTTAGGCTATAATTAGATCTTGATCACCCTAGAAGATCAACATAAAATTTCCTTTATCACCCCATGGGAACCCTTATAATATAGATTAATGCCTTTTGGTCTAAATAATGTTTGTGCAACCTATCAATGTACCATGACCTTATCCATTAAACTGTGGAGGACTATGTAGATGACCTCCTTAGAAAGTCTAAATATTACAAGGATCATTTGATAATATTTAAGGTTATATTGGAATGTCTTATCCAATTTAACATTTTCCTTAACCAAAACAAGTGAATATTTGGGGTATTTTTAGGTAAATTTATTGTCTTTATTATTTCTCTCTATGGAATAGAAGTTGATCCCACTAAAGTTAAGGTAATCCTTGACATGCCTCCTCTGACTAACCTTAAGTAAATCCATAGTTTGTAGTGGAAGTTCCAATCCATTTATCACTTCATCTATAAATTATATAATATATGTCAACCCTTCCATCATCTCCTTAATAAGGATATCTCCTTTAATGTAACAAAGACTATCAAAAGGCCTTTAACTCTGATGTAGGAACATCAAACAAGAAAACATCAATTTTGTGTTTTGGTCATTAGGGGTCAAAGTTGGTCAAGTTTGGGTGGTAATTTATGTAAATAGACATTTTAATGTCCATTCATGTATTTTAGGTCATTTGGAGTCCCTAGGATTCATAGGAGTAATTTTGGAGGGTGTTTAGAGATTTCGCTCCAAAACTAATAATTTGAAAATTCAAATATTATAATTAAGTCTAAGGGGGTAAAATGAATGTGTTGAAGAGTTTAGGTGAGAAAAGTTAGTTTAGGTATCCATTAAAGGAATTATTAAGGTTTATTAATACATTTCATGTTTATTTCTTAAATCAAGTCATTTGAATCAATGCAAGATCATCCTTATATGTTGAGGGTTAGTTATAGAAGGAAGTTCATGTAACCACATTGAAACCCATGTTAAATTATGGAAGGAGAAAGTCATTGTATAGTTTGGTTAGCATATGATAAATATAGAGAGAGGTTGGAAAATCTCCAATAAGGAGAAATAAGGAGTCACGAGGATAAATTTGTTGTATCTCTCAAGAAAGTGAAGGAGTCCTTTTATGGACTGGTTTGTAAATCAAGAATGGATCCAATGAATAAGAATATTTGTTTTGTGAGTTAATAATTATTTAATAATTAAATTAATTGTCATGGAGTATTCATTTTATTTTATAAACCATTTTGGTTATATGTAGACCCCCTATACATGTATGTAGATTGGTGATAGATTGCTTGTTACAACCAAGTAAAGAAAGATTCAAATAACTTCTACATGGTTAGTGAGATTAGTTCTATGGATATTAATTATGAGACTTGTTTGGATAATGTTTTTACCTTAATTTTATTGAGAAAATGATATTGCATGGAGGAACTCAGGGATTGTAATAACTCTATCCACAAACCCTATTTTTATTATCAAGATTCTCTTAAGCATGGTGAGTTGAGGTTTTTATATTAACTCTTGTGAGAAGGATTGTAGATTATGTTTTTAAGGGGGTGTGAATATAAACTAAATTGGATTGCATTTTAATACTTATTTATGTAATTCAAACATTTAACAAAATGACAATGTATAGTCATATGGAAGAGACCATGTGCACACATTCCATACCCTAGTTGTAGGGTATTAAAGGATAAAGATAAGATAGGGAAGAATGGATTAATGTTTAGTTGAATGTTTATTTTTAGGGAATAAATATGAGTAAATTTTTATTATATCTCATATAAGTGGGTAAATATTTTAAAGGGAATCCATACATTGAGTAAGACATAGACCTATATATTCATACCCTTGTTTGCATATTCAGGGAATGAATGGAAGTGAATTGAATTAATAGGAGTGATTATAAAATGGATATGGAGAGTTTTATAGTGTATTAAGGTGGATTAATATAAATAAATAACATGGGTAAATTTTATATTTCTTTTGAAGGAATACATGACCCATAAGCTATTATACAATCAATTTGAAGGATGTTAAACTCTATCTTTTGGCCAAGTTAAGACAACAAAATTCCAATCCATATTTATAATATATTTAATAATGTGGATGACATGGATTCAAACCTAAATATTAATTTTGGTTCCTTTTAAACAAAATCAAATGCAAGATATGGAATTATATAGGCTCTCGGGCCTGTGTAAACAAGAGTAAACCCTGAATTAGGGTTTTGAGTATTCTAGGAGATTAAACCCTAGGAAAATTCTAAAAAATGGTAATTTGAATTATGATGTGTTCTTTGAGATAAATAAATATTTAGAGTTGTCAGTTATGTAAAAACACATATTTTAGGACTATGCCCTAGTACTAGGTCTAGGGAATGCCTAATAGAGTAAGAATAATGAAGGAAAAGCAAATTTGTCTAAAGAAGAAGGATAAGAAAGGATTGATTCTGTTGGGTAATACAAATGGGTATCCTAAAAGGTCTTGATTTGGTTTTTAAATTTTATAGTTTTCCCAAACCAAGAAGCTTTTTGGCTTAAGAGGGCTAATTGAGAAGAGGTATTGTGAAGGAAGAAGGTGAAGCCTAGTGAGTTGTGTCAAAAGGGAGATGTATGAGTTTCATGGCTAAAAATGGTCATTTAAAATGTAATTATTTTATTTATAAGTCTTTTCAATTGTTCCCAATAAGGATAAATGTCTAAGAAAAGGCTATTGTCCTTGAGAAGTCATAACAAGCATGTTGTTAGAAAAGGAGTCTTAAAGGGTAATTTGGTAGTTGAAAGGGGTTAACACAGGTATGTTATAATCATTTAAGACCATATGTGACATCATGTGTATATATTTAAACATAGACCAAGATTTGGTCCTTGGGACCCAAAGAAGGTGCCTAGTAAGAAATTAGAAAGAGATTGAGAGGAAGTTTTGGGGTTTAGAATTAGTTGATGGTGTTTTGATGACTTCTCCACTCTACCTCTACATCAGACTCACTCAAATAATACCTTCCCTTCCTATTCTTGTCCCTCTAAAAGAGTACCAACCCTTCTACCTATACATTTCTACCATAGACCATTCCTTAGGGGCCATGCCTGCACATCATGCTAATCATCATAAAGAGAAAGTAGTATACTTTATAAGTTAAAAAATTATAGAGTATGAGAATTTTTATAACCATACCAAGAAATTTTACCTCACCTTGGTCTTTGTGGCTTATAAAATTTGTCACTATCTCCTTAACCACAAAACCTTTGTTATGACCAACATCGACCCACTCAAGTACATACATTATAAGCCATATCAAAATCAACGAATGGATATATGGCTCATGTTTTTGGCTAAGTTAGATCTTGAGTTCCTAAAAAAAATTCAATCAGAGGGAAAATTATTTATGACCAATTGGCTAAAGCACCTTTAGAAGACAAACAACCTTCTCCTCTTGAGTTTCCTAATGAGTCCATCATAAGTCTCTCTCAAGAGGACTTTGCTTATCAGATGACCATGTTCTTTGATGGATCAAAGTGTAAATGTGGTGGGGGTTATATAATTATCCTTATCCCCAATGAAGGTTATCATCTCCCTTTATCTTTCAAACTTGACTTTCGATAAACCAATAACATGGCTAAATACAAGGCCTTAGTTATAGGTCTCCAAATAGCTTTATCCATGGGAGTTGAATCGATCAGCATTTTTGGTGAATCCCAACATGTGGTCAATCAAATAAATGGTTATTAATAATGTAAAAATGATGTTTTAAAAAATTACAAGGTATGTGTACTCTTGGCATCATATGATTATTACCTTATTCAAACCACTCTATGATCTATGAACAAGTTTATCGATACTATGGCTTCTCTTGCTTCCCAAATCCTATCTGTAACTTTTGATTCTAAACTATTTATCAATATCCATCACCTTAACGAGCCCTCTTACACCAAATTAGACCTCTTTTCCATCTATAATGTGTAATAATCCCACTCCAATATTTGGTATAAGCAAATCTTTGACTAACTTACCTTAGCTATCATCCCTTCCAAACTCTCTTGAAATGGTAGATGAGAGTTCATAAAAGGTACCTATTACTATACCATATTAGGTGGAATTATTTATAAGTGAGGCTTTGACATTGTTATTTTTAGATGCCTACATAGTCATGAAATCTCTCACGCAATTAAGGAAATGCATGATGGGATTTATGGAGGACAATTTAGTGGTCTAGTTGTCACTAAATGTATCCTTCGATTTGGCTATTATTGGCCTACCCTTAGCCAAGACTATTTTGATTACATCAAAAAGTGTATTGAGTGTCAATAACACACTAATTTGTATCATGTTCCTAGTCATTGTCTTCAAGTCTTTAAATATTTATGGACCTTTTCTCAGTGGGGATTAGATCTCATTGGTGAAATTAACCTTCATTCTTCACAATTGTTGGGGATCAACCAACAATGGATTACACTTGTGAAAGCAATAAACACGGAAATAAATCAGATAGATAAGTAACTAGAATGATAAATAACACAGAACAAGAGATACAAGAAAACACCCTGAAAACTTGTATTAAAACTCTTTACAAAAGGAATACAATGAAGAAACTTCTTTCTTCCACACCTCTCTTAGATGCACAAGATCTCTCACTAGATCTCTATTCCTCAAGAGCTCTCTCTCTCTCAAGTACAATCAATTCCAACAACCTAGATTGATACAACTCAGTACTATCCTTCAAACATTCACCAATGTTCTACTCATACTCACACACTAAGCTAAGAAGATCTTTCCTACATATAGAATTAGGAAACTTGAGCATGCTCTTACAACAAACAGTTAAGCCACTTGAACAAGGGCTCTAAAAATAATATTGCTAATAATAGAGACGCGAGCTTGAGACTACAACTCAAAATCATCATGCAAACACTCGCTTCTGTCCTCAAAAATTGCTTTCTGGACACACAGGTAACCGACGTCGGTTCCTACTTGTTCGCCTGTGACCGTCGCCGGCTGACCCACTGCCGACGTCGGCACCTCTGCAACTGCAACTGACCGACGTCGATCGCTCCTGACCGATGCTGGTGTCTGTGTAGACCTGAACCTATTAAATTCTGCTCCTTGGTGAAGCTTTTAGCTCCACACCCTAACAATCTCCCACTTGGAGATAAACAGCTGCACCAGTACCTGTACAGCAACATCTTCTAGCTCCCCCATCTTCAACTCAATCATGAAGACAAACAGAAGTTGAATGAAGACTCAACTTCTCCTTTGTAACCGGCTTTGTTAGCATATCAACAAGATTCCTATCTATATGGATCTTCTCCAGCTTCAACTCACCATCTTCCAATACCTACTGTATGAAGTGGTACCTTAGATGTATGTGCTTGGTTCTTGAGTGAAAGGCTGAGTTCTTAGCCAAATGGATTGCACTCTGACTGTCACTATACAATCTGCAACTCCCATGCTCCCTTCCAAGCTCTTCCAAGAACCGTGTCATCCATATCATCTCCTTGCTAGCTTCTGTGGCTGCAATATACTCTGCTTCTGTAGTTGACAAGGCAACAACCTTCTGCAACTTAGATATCCAGCTAACCGCCGTTCCACCTACAGTAAAAACATAACCTGTGGTGCTCCTCCTGCCATCCAAATCACCTGTCATATCTGAATCTACATAACCATGTAGAGAAGTATCTGGACCTCCATAGCACAAGTGTCTATTGCTAGTTCCTCTCAGATATCTAAGGATCCACTGAACTGATTTCCAGTGTTCCTTTCCTGGATTGGCCATATACTTACTTACAACTCCCACTGCTTGGGCAATATCCGATCTAGTACACACCATTGCATACATCAAACTCCCTACCGCAGAAGAATATGGAACCTTACTCATGTACTCTACCTCATCATGTGAATTAGGACATTGTTCTTTACTCAACTTAAAATGTCCAGCCAAAGGTGTGCTTACCGGTTTAGCATCCTGCATATTGAACCATTTCAACACCTTGTCCACATAATCCTCTTGAGACAATATCAACCTGTGATTTTTCCTGTCCCTCTTAATGCTCATGCCAAGGATTTTCTTTGCTGCTCCCAAATCCTTCATAGCAAACGTTTGAGCTAATTTCACCTTAAGCTCAGAGATATCCTGCATGTGTGATCCTGCAACCAGCATATCATCTACATACAACAATAGAATAATATATCTACCATTATCAAATCTCTTAAAATATACACAATGGTCAGATTGACATCTACTGTAGCCATGCTCAGTCATAAACCTATCAAATTTCAAGTACCATTGTCTAGGAGCTTGCTTGAGGCCATACAAGCTTTTCTTCAATCTGCACACTAACTTCTCCTTTCCCTTGACCTCAAATCCTTCTGGCTGTTCCATGTATATTTCCTCATCCAAGTCTCCATGAAGAAATGTTGTCTTAACATCTAGCTGCTCAAGATGCAAATCCTCAAAAGTAACCAAAGACAATACAACCCGTATAGAAGTCATCTTAACAACAGGAGAAAAAATATCACCAAAGTCAATACCTGGCTTTTGTGCAAATCCTTTCACTACCAATCTGGCCTTATATCTCATCTGTCCATCCTCACCTTCCTTCAACCTGTAGGTCCACCTGTTCTTCAGTGTTCTCTTACCAGCTGGAAACTCTACCAAATCCCATGTTTGGTTCTCTCTCAAGGACTCCATCTCCTCAACCATGCCACGCTCCCACTGACTCTTGGACTCCACCTGTAATGCTTCTTCAAAACTCTCTGGTTCTCCACCATCAGTTAGCAATAAATAGTATAAAGAAGGAGAATATCTAATTGGAGGCTTACTTACCCTTTCTGACCTCCTGATGGGTGTCTTGGACTCATTTTCAACACGCTGTCCACCCAAATTTTCTGACAGTGACTGACCTCGGCCACCTATAGACCTGTTACTAGCTGACACCGGTTCTTCCTAGCCGACGTCGGTGCCTGTTCTGCCGACGTCGGTCTCTTTATGACCGACATCGGTTTCTGTACTGCTGACGTCGGTTCCTAACCTGTCGACGTCGGTCTCTGTGTTTTCCTGCAAGTGATTATTTATTTTTCCCGCGAGCTCATTTTAGACCATAACTTCATCCAATTCACCATTGCTCTTCCCAGACTAATTCAGCTTCCTCATCTGATCACTGTACATCACTTTTTCATTGAAAACAACATCACGGCTCCTAATTACCTTGTTAGTTCCTAGATTCCAAAATTTGAAACCAAAATCATCTGAGCCATAGCCAAATAAATGTGCACCTCATAGACTTAGCATCAAGCTTCTTTCTATTTTCCTTATCTACGTGCACAAAGGCTTCACAACCAAAAACTTTGAGATATGAGAGATCTACCTTTTTACCTGTCCATGCCTCTTCTGGAATTCCACCATTCAGAGCTGTAGAGGGTCCTCTGTTAATCAAGTACACTGTGATGTCAACTGCTTCTACCCAAAACTCTAAGGGCAACCCTGCATGCAATCTCATACATCTTGCATGCTCCATGATTGTTCTGTTCATCCTTTCAGCAATACCATTCTGCTGAGGTGTCCTTGGAACCGTCCTTTGCCTACAGATTCCGTGTGTGTAACAATACCAGTTAAACTTAAGACTGCAGAACTCACCGCCATTATCAGATCTCAAGCACTTTAATCTTTTGTCTGTTTCATTCTCAACCATAGCTTTCCAAATCTTAAAAGTCTCAAAAACATCAGATTTCTTTTTAATACAGTAGATCCATACCTTTCTTGTAGCATCATCTATGAACGTAACATAGTACCGTGATCCTCCAATAGAGGCTACCTGAGCCGGTCCCCACACGTCTGTGTGAACAAGCTGCAACTTATGCCTTTTCTTAGTAGACCCAATCTTGAGAAAACTAACCCTTTTCTATTTTCCAAATACACAATGCTCACAAAATTCTAGATCCATACTTTTCAAATCTGAAAGCATACCTTTAGACTTAAGAATTGACATCCCCTTCTCACTCATGTGGCCAAGCCTTGAGTGCCACAATTTAGCATCCACATCTGAAGTAGATAATACAGAAGGAGATTTGTTAGTAACACAATTACACAAATAGAGAGTACCTTCTCTCTTAACTCTGGCCATAACAAGTGCACCCTTGGTCGCCTTCCAAGATTCTGCTGTGAGAGTTACTGTACAACCCTCATCACCTAGCTTACCTGCAGAAATCAAATTTCTCTTCAAGCTAGGAACATGCATCACATCTCTCAACACCCATGTGTTGCCATTCTGCATCTTCAGTTGCACTTTACCTTTGCCAATAATCTTACAAGGCTCATCATCCCCTAAGTACACTATTCCAAAATCTCCATGGATATAGTCACTGAAATATTCTCTGTTAGGGGTAGCATGGAAAGATGCACCAGAATCTAATACCCAAGATTCTATATTATTATGCAAAGATAAAATTAGAGCATCTTGTGTAATACCTGCAACCTTTGCCTCTTCCTTTCCTTCATGTTGATTCTCCTCCTTAGGCTTTGACCAACAATCTCTGCTTATGTGCCCCAACTTTCCACAGTTCCAGCATTGTGGCCTTCTGCCATTCCTGGATTTGGATCTGCCTCTTCCCTTAGACTTAGATCTTGATCTCCTCTTGCTCCTTTCTTTTTGCCTTCCCCTGCTCTCGATATTTAAAGCGTTCCCAGATGTCTCTTCTATGCTTTTCCTGTGAATTTCCTCATTCAAGATAACACTAACCACATCCTCTACTTTTAAAATATTCGAAGTAGAAGCAGTATTAGAAACTGCCATTACCAAGCCATGCCAGCTTTCAGGCAAAGAACATAATATTAAAAGAGCTTTTATTTCATCTTCAAATACAATATTGACTAAACTTAACTGATTAACAATACCATGGAAATCATTCAGGTGATTTGATACAGATCCACCTTCTTGCATATGCAAATTAAATAACTGCTTCATAAGATATACCTTATTAGAAGCTGAGGGTTTTTCATACAAATTTGCTAACGTAGTCATTAACTCTACCATTGTTTTTACCTGTGACAAATTAGATATCACAGTGGATGCAAGACTCAGTCTTATAGACCCCAGAGCCTTTCTGTCAAGAACTTCCCATTCTTCATCCTCCATATCCTTGGGCTTCTTAGCAGTCCCACCTAACGGTAAGTAAAGATCTTTCTGATACAGATAGTCCTCTATCTGCATTCTCCAATGTTGATAGTTCTTGCCATTAAACTTTTCCATTCTCAACTTACTTTCTTCTGCCATTGCTTCTCCCACTCAAACAGAAATCCCTGCAGAAACCCCTATGAGCAACCTGTAATCCAAACACACTACACAGATCTAAACCACCTGTTAGTGAACCTGAGCTCTGATACCACTTGTTAGGGATCAACCAACAATGGATTACACTTTTGAAAGTAATAAACATGGAAATAAATCAGATAGATAAGTAACTAGAATGATAAATAGCACAGAACAAGAGATACAAGAAAACACCCTGAAAACTTGTATTAAAACTCTTTACAAAAGGAATACAATGAAGAAACTTCTTTCTTCCACACCTCTCTCAGATGCACAAGATCTCTCACTAGATCTCTATTCCTCAAGAGCTCTCTCTCTCTCAAGTACAATCAATTCCAACAACCTGGATTGATACAACTCAGTATTATCCTTCAAACATTCACCAATGTTCTACTCATACTCACACACTAAGCTAAGAAGATCTTTCCTACATATAGAATTAGGAAACTTGAGCATGCTCTTACAACAAATAGTTAAGCCACTTGAACAAGGGCTCTAAAAATAATATTTCTAATAATAGAGATGCGAGCTTGAGACTAAAACTCAAACTCATCATGCAAACACTCGCTTCTATCCTTGAAAATCGCTTTCTAGACACACAGGTAACCAACGTCGGTTCCTGCCTGTTTGCCTGTGACCGTCGCCGGCCGACCCACTACCGACGTCAGTGCCTCTGCAACTGCAACTGACCGACGTCGGTCGCTCCTGACCGATGCCGATGTCTGTGTAGACCCGAACCTGTTAAAGTCTGCTCCTTGGTGAAGCTTTTAGCTCCACACCCTAACAACAATGACATCATTCTATCATCACTGCGATGTAGTATTTAACCAAGTGGGTAGAGGCTATTCCCCTCATCTCAACCAAAGCTGATAAAATTGTCAACTTCATTAACCATCATATCATTTTCCACTTTGGTGTTCCTCAAAAAATCATCACAAATAATGTAAAATCATTTAAAAATAAAATAGTAAGCAATCTTTGTGACACATTTGGCATTAAGTTAAGATTCTCATCCCCATATCATCCACAAGCTAATGAACAAGATGAAGCTTATAAAAAAACACTTAATAAAATGCTAGCTAAAATGGGCAATGAATCAAGGAGGTATTGGCACTTACACATTCCCTTTACCTTATGGTCATATCAAACCAACATTTGAACCCCTATAGGGATTACCCATTTCTCAATTGTATTTGGAGCATAGGTTGTCTTATCTCTCAAAGTCAAAATTCCCTCTCTTCATACATCCCTTAAGGATATCATTTCATAGGATGATTATCATCAAGAACATTTATCACAACTTGAGCTACTAGATGAACGTCATTTAGCTGCACTTAACCATCTTTGTGTCTATCAGGAATAAATCAAGTGCACTTATAAAAATCACCTAAGAGAATAATAATTCAACATCGAAGACCTCATCTCAAAGTAAAATTGACATGTAAACAACATGGAAATAACCAAGTGGGTCAAGTTTGATTTTAATTATCTTAGATCATATATCATAACACATAAGTGGGGGTCAGGATCTTATAGGTTATCCTATCTTGAATGGAAACTAGAACTTGAGCCCCTCAATGTTTTGCATCTGCATCCATTCTTTTATTAAAACAAGTTCAAACTCACCTTATGTCTAACTTAAGTTTGTTCCATATTTTATGATATTATCACCTTCATCCCCTTACTTTGAGGACAATAGATTAAAGCATAGAATTATGTGATTATCCATCATAGTTTTAGCCTCAATCCTAAATATGGGTATCATGGCTCTAACCATGGCATGATTCTCATGGATACTTTTAATCCCTAATAGGATGGAATTCCATGGTCATGATCTCTTAAATCATCCTCTCACCCACTATTAAACCTTCTTGTGTTGTAGTTTTGCCTTCATAAAGGTAAGCTTTAAGCCTATATAAGTAAGTTTATGTCTAAAAAAACAAAAAAATAAAAATAAAAGAATATTATATATCTTATGGGTCATCTTTAGCATTGCAAACTATTCCCTTGAAGGACAACTACCAAAACAAATCAAAATTGTTTAAGATAAGGTAGATTACTCCCTTGAAGGACAACTATCCAAGCCCAACAAATCAAAATCTTAGACCACTCCCTTGAAGGATGGATAAGTCAAAAAAAATTCAAAGCAAACAATCTCATGGAAGCTTCTCACATTGATCAGCTTCCCCACCCTCTCAAAACAATAACAACATCAAAAGGACCCATAGTCAATAATCAAAAAAGTAAAAAATTGTATATGAAAGTTGTAATTAGCTTTCATAAAAGTCAAAAAATAGACTTCCTGCATCAATCAGTCTACACAAAATAAGAAAAACAATTGTTTATAATGGCTTTTTATTCACCTACAAAAGGGTCAATCTATCCCCACAAAAAGGTTCCACTACCATCCATGTCCTTTTTTACCCTCCACAAAATAAGGGATTTTGAGTTTCATTGACACTATGTGATCAAAATACTTCTTAACAAATAATTGAATGCTAATGTGAAGGATACAAAGGGATTATGTTCATAAATTGATCCACATTCCTATTTTTGGTCCTTGCTAATGAAAGATCACTGCATCTCCTTATTCTTCCTCATACCTACCTGTTGATATATTCATTAAACATTTGTCTTTTTGATTATCTAAACATTCTTATCTCATTTCTTTTCTCTTCTTAAATATCACATTTTATCCAATTTAGTATATATATTGAAGTGGTTTTAAAAAAAATTAACTCATCTATTATTTCAAATCCAAATTAATGACATCATCAATAAATTTTTAAAATGTTATGTGTTTTAATAAATGATTGTCACATTTTATATCCATCCACATCATTTATTTAGGTGTTTTTTTATCATTAAAACATCTTATTTATCATAACCATCATCATATATTAAATCAACATCTCATATAAATTTTCTAATATCTCATATATCTAAGTAATCTTGTTTGTCACCATGCCTAAATTAAATTAATTCTATCACATCAAATCCATTATAACTTCTCTAAAAAATTAACAACATTTAATCAGTTTTCCAAACTAGATAAATGAATCAACCCATTATGTTATCTAATTAAATATGCATCTAAGTATGGGATCACATAGGTTCATTAATTTAAAAATCCACATTTAAAACATTTAATTAAGCATACACCTACTAACAATAAAAATGCTAAACCATCTACACATGTCATAAACATCATAAATTGAATCATCACGTGAACATCATATAAAGAAGCATGACTAAGCCATAACCAATATACATAATCATAAAAAAAATTATAACTAAAATCAAAATTGTGTGTGTGTGTGTGTGTATCAATTTCCATGTCTCTCAAAATGGTATATACATCTTGATGCATTAGCTCCAAGTAAGGATTAAAAAAATCATCATAATAGTACAAGAGTCAATAATCTATGGTGCAGGGGTACTACTATCCCCTATATCTTATCTATCTCTCTAACTTATCTGAACACCTATAGATTTTATACCACCATTGGGTGTCATACTGCTTAGTCTCCCTACAAAAACCTCCTCTATTATATACTTTGCATACTAGGGAAAATTTGGAAAACTGCTAAAGACATGTGCCTCATAATACCTCAACTCTTCCACTGTCACAACATACTTTGACATTGGAATGGTCTGAGCTAGTCTCATAGATGTTTGTCCTCCTTTTTGTCTCAAATCATCCTATTTAATTGATACCAAGGTCACCTATGTCTGTAAACCATCGCTCTCTTGAGTAGTAGTAATTAGCTAACCCTGTGTAGAATCTCTTTCCTATGTGATGGTGGCCAATTATGCCCGTGCATAATCTCTCTCTTGTGTAATAGTGGCTAGTTGTCCCCATGCATAGTCTCTTTCCTAGGTGATGGTATTTAGCTATACCTAAAGACTATCTCTTTCCTAGGTCCTCAACACTAGATAACCTACACCGTGTTCCTCTCTAGTGTCATGGAAGCTAGAGCCACCTATGTTGCAGCCAATGTCACTCTCACTTGATCCCTCTCTAAAATCATACTATATCTATCTATAAAATCCACCTCCATCAGATCCTCCTCCTCCTCCATCTCCACATCCACAACCTACTATCATCTACCATATCCTCCATATAGACCCTATCCTTTGCCTCCCATAACCATATGGCATATTATCCCTACCACCAAATAATGTACTCTTGAGTAACCCCAACATCATCAAATTTCATAAGAAATGGTATCTCCTCATATAGTGGCTCTTCCTCTACTAGATATGGTGGTAGAAATGGGTGCTCTACATCCTCGCATTTATATCTTGGTAATGCTCCTAAGACCCCTTGCACTGGGCCATATGTCACCTAATATGATCAAATGGGATAAGATCTACCTCATGTTCCCTCCTCCCATAGATCAATATGATGCTCTAAAAATCAAATATTTGTGTATTAAACCCCCTTCATGATGGGAAATCTATATATGGTCTCCAAATAATCTTACCACCAACCAATGCATCCAAATCCTACCTAAACCATGCAAAATCTTGCACATCCCCACTTGCTCATGGTAGTTCCATATATGTTCTCCATCTCATGAAGCCTACTTTTAATTTAGCCTAATTTTATGTATACCATAATAATCCAACTGTTCATAGATGATAATATGCCTGCATGCCTAGTAGTGTAGTAAGAAGCATACACTCATCTCATATCACCTATATACTTGGTATCCCCACAACTCTCGATAAACCTTGAACTAATAATGCTAGATCCCATGTAAATACTATTTTATCCTCCAGCATATCTACCAAAACACCTATCAAAACCTATGTAAATCCACCCCCACTTGAGTTAGGTAGTGCATATTAGGTGATTGTTATCATCATCATCATCATCATCATCATCATAAATTGCCTCCCCTCAGTATCCATCTAGTAAAGATCCTCAAAGTAGAATCCCCCAACATGCCAATGGGCTTCTATAAAGTGATCTCCAAATAACATGTCCATATATTCATCCTATTCATCAATGCAAATAGGCTCCACTACTTGACCCTATATGGGTAGCCTTAAAATCTTGTACACATCCTCTAAAAAATGGTAATCTGACTTATTGATAGCATGATGTATTAGTATCTAGATCTATCTCTCAATGATGGCTACCAACATCATCATGTCTTAGGGCACATGCTAATAATATTGTATGCCACCCAAACCCACTACTTTCATATGGTCCCAATCATCCCTGGTCATGTCTCTACGAACTCCTTAAGGATCAATGACACATAATCCTACATCACTAGTAATACCTTTGCCTACAAGGTTAAATAAATGACTTAGTTCCCCTCAGTATCCATCTAGTAAAGATCCTCAAAGTAGAATCCCCCAACATGCCAATGGGCCTCTATAAAGTGATCTCCAAATAGCATGTCCATATATGCATCCTATTCATTAATGCAATTAGGCTCCACTACTTGACCCTATATGGGTAGCCTTAAAATCTTGTACACATCCTCTAAAAAATGGTAATCTGACTTATTGATAGCATGATGTATTAGTATCCAGATCTATCTCTCAATGATGGCTACCAACATCATCATGTCTTAGGACACATGCTAATAATATCGTATGCCACCCAAACCCACCACCTTCATATGGTCCCAATCATACCTGGTCATGTCTCTACGAACTCCTTAAGGATCAATGACACATAATCCTACATCATTAGTAATACCTTTGCCTACAAGGTTAAATAAATGACTTAGTTTAACTTACTAAATGACTTAGTTTAACTTACACTTTACAAACCCCACAAACATTTCACCCACCCTAATCTAATCATTCTACCTAGGCACCCACATATGTTTATCCCCTCCCCACCCCACCAATCTTATCCTACTAACCCTACATCACAAAACTATTACCTTACCATAAACCTATACTAAGCCTACATCTCTAACTATTCCTACAACTCAGGGCTTATACCCTTTCTAGGTCTAGCCTACCCAAACTTCAAGCCAAAATCAATAACTTCTTTTCCACCTTTTTCAAGCTTCTCACCCCTTGCCCTTTTCTTCAGGACTGATATCGATCGAGCCTCAACTGACATCGGTTCCTTGTTGGACCGATGTCATTCGACCCTCAACGACACTAATTGGGTGTTAAAGATCAATGTCCATCCCATATTGATTGACACTAGCTCATTATCAACCAATATTAGTCAACAATGACTGGCATTGGTCACTGTGTGTAATGGTCAAAGCCCCCAAACCCTAGTTTAAACCCTACCTACACTAAAAACACCTCATACACCCTAATCTACTCCCTTCCTTTTCCATAATTTAGCAAATGAATTAAAATGAAATAATGCTTCCCCATAACCTCATAAATTCCCTTTACCCAACATAAAATACATAATTCAACACCCACTCAAATTCATAAAACATAAAACTAGACAAAGTAAGTTGAACACCTACCTTTTTGTGTGAACATCACCATAGTGGTACCTACTACCCAACCACTACTCACCCTCCACCTCTAGATCATCTTCTCGCTCACTACATCCTTGTCCCACTTAGTACCCATAATGCTAACTTAATCCTCTATCTAATGGATCCTACCATGCTATATCACCCACATTCCACTCAACCTCCTCTCATAGTCAAACACTCACAACACTCATTTTGTTCCACTAAAAATCACTTTCACAATAGGACAAATGGTAGACAAAATAAAATAACATGCCAAAATTGAATTTTTTTTACCTTCACAGTCATCAGCCCCCTTTTTAGGGTTTGGTTGGTTAACAATTCTCATTCACCACTAGGGTTAGGGTGACTGACATCAATCAACCCCAACTAACATTGGTCAACATAATTAGCATTTTAAACCCTTATCACCCCTTTTCATCTTATGGATCCCTTTCTAAACATATCCCCACACATTATAGTTTACCTTTAGTCACTCTTATCAGTTGACTTAGTCTCATTTGACCCTTTCACCCACCTTGTCATGCTCCACCATATTATGCACATTCAAAAATTTTGTACATAACCTTTTCATGTGCCTTGGAATATGCCCACTTATGGTTTTGACACCTACCACCCATTCTATCTTTTCAAGATCACCCTACTTTTGGCTCCCTATGAACATTTTAGCATGAAGACTTGCATTTATAAGTATACGCATATTAGATAAACCTAATGTTGTGGCTTGGTTCACTTATCACTTATCGTCCTATGTGTACCTTTTGTGTCCCTTCATTCCATCTTAGCAACCTCACCTAGGTACAATTTATGACATTGCACTATGTTTTATCTTGTGCACCATTTTTTGCTTCCATGCCTAACCACCCTACCTAGTTTTCTACTCACACACTTGTCAAACCCACACCCAACTTCATTTTTACCTCATCACATCCTAGCTTGAGGGGGAAGACCTCTTCTTACACTTGGGGTATCCAACCTTCCAATACACTAGTTGATTTTGTTTTGTAGCTTGTGGATGCAACATATGCAACAAAAAGGGGCAAAATGTAAAAACTAGAAAATAACACCACATAGTTCTAGTTGTCGTAAAATACCCCCTTGGGTTAGGATATTTATTAAAAACCTCTTATTTGTACAAACCCATTTACCCCATTTAGATAATTTAATTAGTTAATTAAGTTAAATGAGCCTATTTACACCTCCCCACATAAACCCATGACTAATTGATCGACACCTAATCTTAAGACTATTTTCCACCTTGGCATTTATTACCCTAACCTCTTAGACCTCTTCTTCATGCATACCAATGTTGCCTTAAATAACCTCAGACCACTTCTATTGGTCTTAATGGCCAAACTTAAGTGTAATTGGATATTTTTGGCTAACTTAGACTATTTATCCCTGACTAACATTAGTCACCCCTCGACTGATGTTGGTTAACCAAGACCGATGTCGATTACTTAAGGTAACCCAAAGACCCTGCCTTAAGAAATTGAAACTTTTGAGTAAGAATCATAACTCTCAAGTAAATCCAAGATTCCAAGTGAATCAGAGAAATAACCCAGAGACAAAAAAGTGTTTTAGCACCTCACTATGAAGAGCTCAAGCACCATCACTCTATCCACATTATTCTAATTTCCCAAACAACTTACATTCAACTTCAAGGCTTTTCTAAGATAACAAACACAAAAACATAATTATTTTTCACTTGTTTTAAGTTCATTTATTTAGCTTTCAATAATTTAGTCTTTGTATCCACTTCTCATCTCTCCTCATATCCTCTATGGTGTTGGATTTTGGTAACTCCAAGCAATATTTTTTTCACCAAATACCCCATGAACATTCCTAGTCACTTGAGTATCCAACCCCTAAGTTTGATATCCTTGAGAACCTATTCTATCCACATGACCATCATCCACCCCAAAAAACCCATAAAAATATTTCCTACAACTGACCCAAAACCCATTCTACCCAAAACCAAGAACCCACAGTAACCAAAATCGATCATCTCTGATCAGCATTGGTCATTCCTTCACTAGCATCAATTACCTTAGTTAGCATTGATTGCATAGGGACTGGTATTGGTCACTATTTAATTTATTTTCCCAAAAATAGTAAGTTAATTCCACCCATCAACCCTCACCTAAAGTTTAGTTTTATTACTTCTGTCACATCATAGGGTCTTAAACTATTTTTTGAATCAAGTTTTAGCATTTTAGCATTAGTTTTTAACAATTTAATGCCATTTTGATAAAATCACTCATTTCTCTTTAAAATCATATATTTCATTGTGATTGAGTATTTTAAATTACTTTATGCAATGCATTTTATTTCATTTTTAGAACTTTACTTTTTTAAAGAGTAAATTGACAACCCTCCATAAAAGTTTAGTACTTCTTGGATCTAGCATTTACTAGGCAATCCACCCATCTTGCTATCAATCCATTTATAGCTTCTTTCTTATTGCAGGTCATCCTCCCAAGCTAAAGAGGAGTTATCTACATTAACAAGATCATGAGCATGCAACTAAATCCAGGTTCTTCTAAACCTTATTTAATTTTTTTACTTGTTTTCTAAAAAAGAAAAAGAAAATAAACACAGAACATAGTGAAATACATACATATATATATATATATATATATATATATATATATATATATATATATATATATATATATAATATTAGTACATTATGTAATTTTTAAAAATTAGAGGAACTAAAATGGGAGTTTTGAAAGGGCCCCAAACCATATAAACTTAATTAAAAAGGATAAACATGAAAATACCACCAAAAAAACCATCATAAAATAGAGAAATCTAAAACCCCACAAATAGTTTAAACAAATAACTAAGAAGTAGTAAAAAAATAACAAATTGACAACAAAAACATAGCCTACAAGAGATTAAGGTGAAACAAAGTCATTAAGAACTTTAGACACATCCCATTCCTTAGACCTAAATTTGAGGTAGTGCTCAATAGGGTCAAAATTGACCTCCTTGGTCTCAGTTGCCTTTCATTTTTATTCCATTCTATTTCTCTTTTTGGCTTTGATTTCCATAGTTTTTTTCCTTTTTCTTCTTGAAACTGTCAGACGTAATAGTGATACTCATGATATAATTGATGATGATATGTGATCACTCAAAAGAATTATTGAGTATGATTATGCAATGCCTCAATTGGAGGACAATTACAAACAATATGACTTATATGAGGTGTAAATACAAGAACAAACTTCTAGATATCATGAAATACCATCTTTGATTAAAGATTCAACTCAAAATTTTATGTGAAAGAAGATGAAACTAGATAATATTCCCAATAATAAGATCCAAATACCAAATGAGATTTATACTCATCAAACACAAACTTTAGTTGAAGATCGCACTAAGAAATCTATGTGAAATAATAAAAGTATATCGATAATTAGAAGGTATTTTAAATTTGATTGGGAAGCTCAATATCCATTCATTGAACTAATTAAACTATAAAATATAAATGATAAGTTCCAATGAAATGCATATGCATAATATGTAGATATAAACAAGGAAAGGACCATAAAATACAATTTAAGTTGGACAAAATTGAGAAACATTGTGGATAAATACATGTGTCAATAATAGAAAAAGATGGACAAACATAGAAAACATAGAGATGGAAAGATGCATAAGAATACATGTAAGGTACACACAAAAGTATGAAGAGCATAAAAAATGTCTATGAAATATCATTAAGAAAGGAGGAACAATAAAAAATCAATTAGGAAAAGTTACTTAATCTAATCTTCATGCCAAAATATACAGTTCTTTACCATCTATTACATTCTAAAAAAAGGAAAACCTATATTAGTTTTTTTTAGATTATAAGATTTTGTTCCAACATAATGAATTTCATAACATTCCAAAATCCCATTAGTTATATAGCAGTGCTTGAGAAAATTTAAAATGTCTCATCATGATTGATAAGGAGAATTTGAAAGAAAAATGCATGGTTTATCTCATTGTCAATTGATGAGGTCATAGTAGTTCACAACACATCATGGGTTTGCATTCATTTTTATAATTTTCATAACCATTCAAGGAAACATCATCTATTAATTGTACATAAAATGACTAAGCATTGTAATCTCAAATACATTTATAGATTGATCGTTTCCAATTTGAAGCATATAGTTGGGATGAATGAATATTCTATAGCTATAAAGTTAGTTTGTGTTAGTGTTAATGGTACATCTATGATGCAATAGCACATAAATGGTATATATAATCTAATGCAAATACCATTTTCCCAAATATATGATCCCAATTCATTACATGGCTCATAGAATGAATCTTGCTTACAATATTGTTGCACATTTGAAAACGATGCAAAAATTGAGGAGCTTATCTATGACTTGCATGTATACATGTCAAGTAGTTCAAAAAGATGTTTAGAGTTCTATAAATTTTTGATTGGAGTGACTAATAGTAAAAATATTTTGACAGATTTTGATACAAGATAGATTTCTATGTATGAGCTAACATGCAAAATTTTCTAAGAATATCCATCATTAGCAGGTTTCATGTTTAAATACAGGATGGAAGTTGATAAGGCAAGAAATTTGTTGTACCATTTAATAGATTTAGAAAATTTGCTAACATTAAAAATGAAATGTTTGATTAAAATTTATATATATATAATGGTTGATAAAATAGGTTTGACAATCTCTAGATATGTTATACTTCTCACATGATTGTTTTAAGGGCCCTGTATTTGGTAGCTACCAAATTTTCATAGATATTAAAAACCTTAATATCTATTTGAATTTTAGTATTGATGAAAATATTTGTATCATTGTTATTGTAAATAAGATACTAATGTACACATTTCAAGATGTGTTTATTTAGTAGGAACAAAAATTGAAAAAATCCCTATAACATGAGTACTATATGATACTGTTATTTATAAGATATGGGTGAAATTGAGAAAGATTTCAGAAAGCATGTCTACTAAAATTTGATATCATTTTAAAATGGATGACTTGATTGAATCCATGGGAGTGATTAATCTAGAATTTTATAACATTGTAAATTGTGAAGAACTAACAGGTGATTTATTTTTCAAATACATGGGTAGTCTCATTAAGCATTTCAGCAAGTCTGTGGAGATCAATGGAGTTGAAATTAAAGGTAATTTTTAGAAGTATTTAATGACATATCATTCAACATATTTTAGACTTAAAATAATTGATTAATATTGATTTTTAAATGAACCAGTAGAAAGTGGTGCTATTACGAGGCTATGGAAATATATTACCCCAACAAAGTCCTATAGCAAAATATTAGTGAATATTTTTTATTATATGAAGTCTGATAAACAATGATTTTTGGATATATGGAAGATGGAATAAAATTTATTGCATTATATTTTTTAAATCCAAACTTTAGAATAGATTGGACAAAAATATATAAACTTGTTTGACATTGTATGTTTCTCATTATCCCATGGATGGGTTTCCTTATGAAAGAGTGGTTTTAATTTGGAGTTCACTAACTGAAATAAGATGTGTAATGAATATAGAAATGATAAAAATATTATCATTATTATTAAACTTCAAATTGCTATTAGGGTCTTTAATATCTATGAAAATTTGGTAGTTGCCAAATATAGGGCTCTTAAAACAATCCTATGAGAAGTATAACATATCTAGAGATTGTCAAACCCATTTTATCAACCAAATGTAGTCTCATATATATATATATATATATATATATATATATAACAAACAATAATAATAATAATAATAAGAGGTGTCATCATTAATATTAAACTTCAAATAGCTATTAGGGTCTTTAATATCTATGAAAATTTGTTCATTGCCACATATCTAGAGATTTTCAAACCTGTTTCATCAACCAAATGAAGTCAAATATATATATATATATATATATATATATATATATATATATATATATATATAGTTGACTTCATTTGGTTGATGAAACAGGTTTGAAAATCTCTAGATATGTTATACTTCTCACAAGATTGTTTTAAGGGCCTTGTATTTGGTAGTTGACAAATTTTCATAGATATTAGAGACCCTAATAGCTATTTAAATTTTAATATTAATTATAATATTTGTATCATTGTTATTGTAAAGAATATCTAACATACACATTTTAAAGATGTGTTTATTTAGTAGGAACAAAAATTGAAGAAGTCCCTATAACATGAGTACTATATGATACTATTATTTATGAGATACAGGTGAAATTGAGAAAGATTTTAGAAAGCATGTCTACTAAAATTCAAGATTATTTTAAAAGGGCTGACTTTATTGAAGCCACGGGAGTGATTAATCTAAAATTTTGTAACACTAACAGGTGATTTATTTTTCAAATACATGGGTAGTCTCATTAAGCATTTTATCAAGTCTGTGGAGAGCAATGGAGTTGAAATTAAAGGTA
This sequence comes from Torreya grandis, assembly GCA_037957365.1. Classification (NCBI taxonomy): domain Eukaryota; kingdom Viridiplantae; phylum Streptophyta; class Pinopsida; order Cupressales; family Taxaceae; genus Torreya; species Torreya grandis. The sequence continues at coordinate 82,839 of JARHVA010000153.1, forward strand.
TTTTTCAAAATTATTCAATAACATATCAGTCAACACATTTCAGACTTAAAATGATTGATTAATATTAATTTTTAAATGAACTAGTGGAAAGTGGTGATATTACGAGGCTATGGAAAAGTATTTACCCTGGCAATGTCCTATAGGAAAATATTAGTGAATATTTTTTATTATATGAAGTAGTTTCGAATCTATGGAAGATGAAAGGGTATTTAGTGCATTATAATTTTTTAAATCCAAACTTCAGAATATATTGGATAAAAATATATAAACTTGTTTGATGTTGTATGTTTCTCATTATCCCATGGATGGGTTTCCTTATGAAAGAGTGCTTGTAATTTGGAATTCACTAACTGAAATAAGAGGTGTCATGAATATAGACACCAATAAAGATGATGTTAATTCTGATAATAAAAATGCCTACAATACTGTAGATACAAATGCTAACTTTGAAGAACACACTGCAAAATCATTGTTTTAGCTACCTGAGTTTTAGATTTGTATGTATTCTAAATTGAATCTTTGTAATCTAATTCATTACCAATTATGATATTTTTTAATTTATTATAAACTATTATCCTTGATATTTCATGTATTATAAGGTTTATCACATTAAAATATTAGAAGCATAATATTAGCTATTCATAGTCAAATTATTTATTATAAAAAGAGAAAGTCAATAACAATTATAAATCAACCATCTCATAGGTACGATATAGTAATTAATTATTAAATATTTCCCACTTTTCATGTGTTTTATATTTAAATTCTATATCATATTAATCACACCCATAAGATATTAATACAAGTTTATTGATTAAAAATAATGCAAAGAAACACACAACAAGAATTTGATGTTAAACAACCATGCTTATTATAAACACCAGAAAGAGGACTAAGAAGATTGGTTTCATCCCTTAATAACTTTAACAATTATCCATTTTCATTTAAATTAAATAACTATAGTGATTATATTAATCAAATTAAATTATTGTTCCAAAAATCTAATCATCAAAACATGTCTACTATAAATCAACACTTTTATAATTGAAATTGAAAATCAACACTCACATTTAAAAACATATACTATACATTTAGTGTAGCTTAATTAATCACAAAAAATGCATTACAATTCAAGAAAATATCTAACACATCAGCAACTATAAGACATTTATGAATCTAATGTATCTTTGAAAATCCATAAACACAATATATATTAAAGTTTGAAATTGATTGTCAAAAAGCCATAAATACAATATATATTGAAGTTTGAAACTGATTGTCTTAGAATATTACAATATTTTCACTATAAATAAATCTTAAAATTGATATTGATTCATTGTTTTTGAATTTTATATGGAGTTTTTATCTATTTTTCTATTGAATAAGACACTCCCTCTCTATGACTTGTATCATCTTTTAGGAATCCTAATTGGTGAAGATCCTTGGCTGCAACATTGACATTTTTAAGAATTTCGCTTTCATCCTTTATTGCATGTCCTACCAAAATTAATGAGTGATCTGCATCAATTTTTTACTTGAACAAAATTTGTGGATCCAATCCATTCTCCTTGATGATTTATTCAATGTATTATTTTATTTATTCAACAAAACAAGTTTTTCTTTCAAGGAAATAGATGCATTTCAACTCTCTACATTTTTTGGAGGTGCACTTTGAGTACCTTCACTTGATTATTCAAATTATCATATTTTGTCTATAATTAAATGATGAATATGATTTCACTAAAATGTTACAAGAATTAAATGCAAATGAAAAATAACTTAGAATGGTTATAACTTACCACATCTTTCCCCTTTTTCGCATCAACAATAACCACAAGGCTTTTATCTTTTGCCCATTTATTGCAGTACAACTAAACCTATGCATGTAAAATTTTCAAGCCTATTCAACGTTATATCTAAAACTTTATCATTTTAATCATTACTAATATTTACTACTCCAAAAACAACTTGATTCAATAAAATATTGATTTTTGTTGGCTAATTTTCAACCAATTTGAAATATTGGTTATGTTGGGAGTGATTTTGAAACCAGGGATTTATTTCCTACATCAAATATTTATCCCTTACCTACCATATTTTCAAACACTCAAACTTAGTAATAAAAATGTCTTTTACATATGTGGTGGTATTAACAATGAATAAATTATCTAAAGGAAAACTGGTAAGCTCCTCATTAGTCTTAGGAATCTCAGGATTAGGAGGGGGAGGGGGTGAGCTAGACCTTAAAGAGTTAGGTTTTGGAATCTATTAAGAACTGACCTCTAGCCCTTTCAACTATGATCCCTAAATAATATCATGAGTATTTAAAAATGTATATTTATACCCACTCTCCATCCCAAAAAACTCATCATCAACTTCTATAGGTTGTAAAACAATAGTCCCTAAGCTACAGATACCACCAGGAGAGAGGTTTGGAAACTCTATCATTGTCAAATGGATAGTGCCACTACTTGGGGCCATAAATGATAAACATTTTCCCCTGGTTACAACTTGGCAGGCTAGTGGTGGTGGTGGCAAATATTTCCTTTGAGAATGTGTCTCTATAAATTGAAAAAGAGATTAGATAACTACTAAATGAGAATAAATTTAATATTTAATAATTATATTACAAAAAACATTGACAATTGCATACCTTGCTATTCAACACACCCTAGAGATCTTTGTTATAATTGAATACTTGGAGGTAGTTATTGATAATATTCGGGGGAAGATTCAAATGACATTATAAAAATAACATGAATAAAATTAAACACAACATCTACAATGTATAATGAAATCGTTAATAATATGAATAAGATAATGGTACTTAGGGACAAGACGTACATAGATCTCCTATGAGATGAACTAAAGCATTATAAATTACACAAATAAACCATGTTTTCAATTGTTATTTTGAACTCAAGGTATGTGATCATTATTTCTAAAAAGGTGCAACATCAATGTTTCTCCAAAAATTTATGATACCAACTATGTCAATATAATTTTATGTTCTTGGAATGTCTAGATCATTATAAAATTTCTTTTGATTGTGTAAGCTCTTCATAAACCTTTATAATTAATAATTTTACATGAATTATCTTCAAAAAATATATTATAAATATTACAAATATCAAAATAATAGACTTAATTAACTCCCATATTTAACATACTATATCCAAATTTTAAATCATAGATATAAATTTTATCAAATGTTATTGTTGATATGTATTATTGTAACTCCCATATCTAACATACTATATCCAAATTTAAAATCATAGATATAAATTTTACCAAATATTATTGTTTATATGTTTATATATATATATATATATATATATATATATATATATATATATATATATATATATATATATATATAATTATAATTTTTACTATTTATTACCATGTATTTAAAATTGATGATCATTCACACGCTTATTTTTCTCTCATTTTAAGTGTAAATTACTTGTTATTTTTTTGGTTAGTAGTGTCTATTATAACAATATGCTTACTTTTTTATATCATATCTATATAATTTCAAATATAGATAGTGTAAATTGTACAAATAACATACTTGTTATTACCTGACCTTTAGGTACTATTGTTTCTGCCTTTGACAAATAAATTATCTTGTTTGCTATTGGAAGCCAATGGAAATTCATAGAGGGTCAAAGAACATAGGTATTTTCTAAGGTCTGGTGTAAATAATAATAGTTTATAGCTTTCCTAGTTTCCACTAAATAGGGATTAATAACTATGCCCTATGGCCAATGACATTATTTGATTTCCTTTATTTTTTTAAGAGCCTTTCATAGACAACACAAACATTATTGACATTTATCATAGACAAAAAAGATGATGTTTCTTTGACAAATTTGAGTGACAATTTCCATGGGTAAGTAGAATGCATGTTATTTCAAGTGAAGTCAACACAATGCCTCTTGCACTACACTCTAAAGCTCATAGTTTGCTATAATTTGGGAGGATGCTAGCACAAATTGTGGATTTTGACTTTAAACCTGCTTATTGCATTTGCTTAAATGCCTCTATGATGATTTCAATACACCCCTTTTGTGCATATACAACTCTAAGAGTAACCCTTCACAGCATCTGTGATAAGCTAGTGAGTTTATGTGTCACTTATTATAGGTTCAAGAAGTATGCCACCAAGACCTAGAAAAGAATTTTGCCAGAGTTTTTGATGTTTTACCATGAGTTAAGGTATGAAATGCAATGATTTTAAAACCTTGGTTTCTACATATTTGTGTAGTTAATTCTTGTGTCTTATGATTTGTAATATCCATAGCATATTTATTTATGGTTTCATATTGCAAATTTTATAGGAATGCTTATCAATGTTTTGTTTTGGCCACCTATGTGACTATTTTGGCATGGAAAATAAATATATTAAAGAAAGAACCATGTATTCAAGTCTTTTTGGTATTATTACAACATAATAAACATGTGCTCAAATTGTAAATGGAAAAATGACATACAAAATAATGTAAATTTCATATTTGAATGGACCAAATCACTTGCATACCCACATGTAGCTTTGCAAAACTGGCTAGATGGATTCAATGTATTTTATCTTGATTTCATGCTTCTGAGCTATTGAATTATGCTACCCAATTTATCTATGCCTCTCTATAATGTACCTAT